>JZLH01S0092919.1:30949-58217 GCA_001188425.1 Eucidaris tribuloides | reverse complement strand
ACGTATCGGGTTGCTTTGCACCTTATTTGTGGTCGAGTCCAATAGTTCCGAGCCCTTACCTGCAGTTACTTTGCATCACGAATCGAGTTCGCTTGATTAAAGGCCAAGCGTTTCTTTTATATGCCTAAAAATTAACATCGTGTTAATACACTGGTATATAGAAGAAAATGCCACCTTAATAATGAAGTATAGGAGCTAGAAACTCAGATTTAGTGGAATTATAGTGCCAGTTAAACTCAGATTTGAATTCTTGTCTCGTAGAGACGAAACCCCCTGGCATAGAACGTACACTAAACGGCCATTGTTTATTTGACACATTTTTCAAATGTAAGGTAATAACTGATCTCCAGATTTCAAAAACATGTCCTCCATCAGTAGCCTACGGGCGTGAGAGATCTTTTCCTAATCTGCGGGGATGTCTGCAAATGGGATTCCCTGCCTTTGAGTCTCCGTGTTACTAGGGTGCAAAATTCCGGGAATTTTCAATGTGGAAACTTTCCATGGGAATTTTCGAAAATTTTCCGGAAATATTGGGAATTTTCGGCAACTGTCGGAAACTTTGCTTATTTCATACATTTAGCATTTGGGTATAAAAATAAAACAATTATTTATCTACTATCAGAAATATCATGATATCAAATCATTTACTCTAGTCTTTAACACAAAGAAGAAAGGAGAAGTCAAACAGTATTTATGTTATGTTTATAAACAGTTCTTGAGTCCATAACTTGCTGTAACATGTACGTAATATCAGCGCATCCAGCCAAACATCTAATGTACACACCAGCCTGATGCACTCTTACATGTACTCAAACTTCATGAACGAGTAGCAATAAGATGGACAAGTCCACGCAATGAAATACACATTTTAGTGGAATTTTTCACTTCATGTAGATGCACTGCACACATTTACAGTACAATGTGGGATCAGATAATGTCATTCAGAGTGTACATCTCTTCCACGCGAGTGTAATGTGTGCAGTCTCTCATTTGAGCTGATTTCTCCTTACCAAAGCCTCAGGCAAGCCAAAAAAGAGGTAAAAACTATTTCATTCACGTGAAGAAATGCTATACAACACATTACTGATGAAATTTTCCAAAAATAAATAATTTTCCATTTAATATGCTAAATATGAAATTCCCAAAATTTCCAAAATTTCCAGCCCATTGAAAATTCCCGAAACTTTCCATGGAAAGTTTCCGAAATTCCCGGAAAGTTTGCAACCCTTTGCAACCCTACCGTGTACCAAATACAATATACCACGTGCAAAGTCCATGAAGACTTTTGCGTAGTATCGAGAGGGTTCAAATTTGATTCGAGTCCGAACTCAATGTTGTATTGCAAATCAATTTGCAAATGCTTTCATTAACATTGCTTAGCAATTTGTTCAAGTTTTAACAATCTAAGCTTCATTATCCTCTATTCATCTAGTATCTCTGCCAATGTTTAAAGCCACAGGCTAACATTGTAGAGCTTCAATTTTTTTTAAAAAAGGTCAAACTATGATATGTGAGCTAAATGGACAAATAGAATACAAACGTTATGCTGCCACTGGTAAGATATGCATGAATAAATAATTTGCACTCCGGTGGAGGATAAAATAGCCTAGATCTGCACACAGTTAGTGTATAGGAGGAAATGGACAGGTGAATTGAGTGCTTCCAGATTTAAGCTTTTTTAAAGCACTAACTCATCATTTTGAAATACAATTTTTTTTCATGACTTCATTTTTAGACCTTACCAAAGACACTTAGAGCATGGAGGATAATGTTACTCATTTTTTAAAACTGTGATCAATGTTAGCCCGTGGCTTAAAAGTGAAGCCCTGAAAGAAATGCAGCTCACATCGATCATTAACTGCTTTTGAAAACGGACGGTATGATCAACCATTGCAGTTTCCCCCAATAGACTGCTGTGTTGTAGGATGTATCGCACCAAGACATTCATTCAAGCACCGACACCTGTGCATATTTTTCTAATTGCACCATACTGTCCATAGTTTTGTTGTCTAAGATGTTTTTTTATCATTCAAACACTACCATGTAACTAAGTCAGACAGTATTCTTAAGCGTGATCTTTCATGACCAATTCATTATTGATGAACTCATAGCAAAATGCAGTATTAAGCAACCATGACATGAATCAATCACATAAATCACATAAGCAAGACGAGTAAATAAATTGTGTGGATTTATTGCAAAAAAGGCTTTAAAGGGCATTGATATGATTGGGAAAAATAACAAAAAAACGCCTTGAGAACCACACTAGCTGAAAGATACCAAAGATACACCAGCTGGATTTCCTGGCTAGAAGGATTTATCTTGAATATGTTTACATAAGGAGAATTTAGAATAAACCTACCAGTGCTGGATTTCTCTCGTGCCCGAATAGAAATTAATCCCATAGAAAGCTACACAAAAAAGTCGGAAGGCATACTAATGGTAGTTCCTAGAAAATGATTCAACATTTAACAAGAAACTTTGCATACTTTAATTGATTCTAGAATACCTTTACCCCAAGTTGAGGACTACCATCAATCTTTTTTGGTATTTCTCGTTAGTAGATTTAGTGTTTATTTTAAAATCTTTGTGCATCAAGAAGAAACCATGATGATAATGACAAGTACTAAAATAATGCCGTTTGAAATAAAAAGAAAAGCATTAATGCCGAAACGCCCAACTTGTGGCAAATTATTCATTGGTCTGGACAACTTGTAATTTTCAAAGCAGAATTCTCATCGGAGCGATGTACACAACTACTTACCTGAAATAGTTTTATTTTGATGTTTTTGTGGGAAGAATCATCCACTTCACACCGTACGGAATATTTGCGTTACTAGAGATTTTCAAAACACTTCAAGGCACGTTATTGACGATTAATGAGATAATAATTAACTTGATTCAGTGCATTCTTATTGTCTACCACAGGTCGACAACCTTGGTTTGCCATTAATGGCAAATTGGATCAGACATTGAGCGCTAATTTCAGTTAATTAACTGTATAATTGTAAACCACGCTTAACATCAAGCGTGCCAGAATAGATATAATGATGAAACTTTACTAAAGAAAAAAGCATGAGCTGATTTTTATTTGTGCATGTTTCTTGGCTATATATCCAAGTTGTTCATTTGTTTATTGAGCTGACCACAGAATGTGTCGTAACTTGATCAAATTTCCTTTGATAGTGCGTTAGCCTGCAGGAGAGAGACCGAAAGACTGTCGGAGACGGCGAGAATGATCGCATTTATATGCAACGCGCTTCTCCAAATCCTTGCCACACGGTACATATTGATGTACTCGACCATTCACGCTAACGTACAGATCAAAGCAGCTTTGTGATCTTCTGTATATGTAGATAAAATGTGTTGTTTCTTTGACAAAGCAGTCGCCTCAAATAATGAGTCACCAAAATTCATGACAAATACCCCCCCCCAAAAAAAAGTTGCAGTTCAACATGTCAATTATAATGTGTTTCGTAGAAATAAAGCAGACAAATGCATGGATGAAGAAACAATAAAAAAGATGGATTTAAAGTCAATAACTTTTGGTCGATCAGACAACTTGTTTTGTCATTCTTTCACAAAGTATTTTATTGCCACCACAGACATAAAAAACAACATCAAACCTAATGAAAATTGTTTATATTCACAAGTTACGGGTTTTTTCAATTAAAGCAGAGCATTTAGCGGTATGTACATTACCTATGGGGAATGTAGGCTCCGACATTCTACAGTTTAAGTAATTTCTCAAAAATGAAAGGGGTTTCATAGCGAGCAAATTTTAGGGCATTGATATATCATATAGGTGTACCTAAAAATATACTTGCAAAAATCGCCTTTTTACCAACTACCACAACTATACCTTGGCTTCAAACAATGGGTTTAATCGAATCATAAGACTGAACAATAAACCTTTCTAAGTGAAAAGTGATGTCAGAGTAAAAATGACGCCTTTATTAGAGGCATCACCCCGAATGATTCCTGTGCACGTTACCCCGTGACTAGCATAATGATACTTCCCTTTAATGATTTCCCAGCATTGAAAATACGACAAATTCAGCGATAAGCAGTTTTTTCATTAATAACAAGTATGACTGAAAAACGTAATGGCTTGAAAATTATATCGCAACAACACGCATTGGCCATGCAACGCGTGGTGTAGTGTTTCGCGCAGACTAGCAACGTGGCGTGTCTGACCCATTTGTGTCATATAACGAGCCTACTACATGAAACGCTAATAATATTTGGCTAAGATGCGACATATTTGAATAATACCATAAGTGTCTGGCTGAGAGACGGGGGAGAGACGGTAAGAGATGGACACTCACATATCGACAGAGTGAATTCAAGCCCTTAATGTAGCGTTCCATCTATTGCTAAAATATATATAAAGGTAGACAGATAGATAGATAGAAATATCGATACATAGATATATAGATAGAAAGAAAGATAGATGAATTGATGAATAGATATATAGATAGTCCGTCCACACTTATAATACCTCTGATCTTGTTGACCTTAAGATCCCAAAACTGTATGACTGTATGGTAAATATAGGATAAAAATATATGATACAAACATTGTCAGCTACACGATAAGATTGCCTTTTTTAAAAATAAATTCATATTCGTCCAAGACGTATATCGCCTTTTGTGATTGAAGTTATTTTCTCACCCTCTTGTAAAGACAAAAGCAACTTAACAATTTTTCAAAGAAGGTCATTTTACATCGAAGCGTTTCACAGTCAATATGACTGTGGTTTTCGGGAACTGTAGGTCCATTATATGAATGAAGGGAAAAATATCTGCGCGGTCATTGACGTAAATATCAATGGTTTCGAGTGTGATATGATTACTTCACGAAGCTTTGTGTGGAAACATCTAAGTGAAAAAAGTACAATGATAGTAATTCTTTGAGCCTGGAGGCATCAAAACGTCATAGGAAAATTGATCAATACTGTGTATTATTAGAACAGGCCATATATAATAAATATATTCTAATTTTATTTCGCAAAGCATGAATGCAATTATGTGGTTGTAATAACTCTAGTCATGTTAGGAATATCAATACAGTGAAGCAAAATAAGTGTCTAGTTACAAGCCATTCTATTATTACTTTAATAATAGCATGCCGCACAAATGGCTTAGCAGATGAATGAGCAAAAATAAGATGTATTGTGCACATTTATATCATTTATTACATTTATAACATGAGGGATGATTATTTTTTTCTTAATAGAAATATTCATCATGAAAATGACCACATTCATTGATGAGTATTATCTATACGTATTTATATTTAGTTGCAATATACTAAAGGTAGAGTGTCTCTTTTTTTTGCATGCCTAAAATTAACATTCTCTAAATACACTGGCACATATATAGAAGAAAATACCATCTAAGAACCGTTCAAAAATGTAGGAACCGTACTCAGTTTTCGAAGAATTGTAGTGACAGTTACACTTTGATTTCAGTCATTTACTCATGGATACATTTTTAAAAACTAATTTACTAGCCTTCTTTCAGACCCTTACAGTGCATGTGTGTTAATCATGTATGTGAAAGTTATTTACAACTCACAATTGTGTACCACATGCATTCATGAACATGACAAATTTATTGCATAAGTCTCATGTAGATCATTATTCTAGGCCAACAAATGACCGCTGAAAAAATTCTACACTGCAAAAACTGGGGTGTTAAATTTAACACCAAGGGTGTTTCTCAATATGAAAACCGCAGAAGTGTTGATTTTCAACACCCTTGGTGTTAAAGCCAATGCTCGCGGTGTTTGAAATAATTCGTTTGGTGTTAAAATAACACCCGTGGTGTTAAAATTTAACACCGCGTCTGGTATCCATATTTTGCAACACCCTCGGTGTACAATTTAACACCCTAGTATACTTCAGAGGAGTCTAACTGACAGCATCAAGGTAGAAAGAGACCTCCATGATGACGCTACTTTCGGGTGCATTTTTCAATTAAATCCATAAGTCATCCATAAATCAAAGTTCTAGCAAATGCGTGGGTTCTTGGAAATGACCACACTTATGCCATTATGTATTATGTTTATATCACGTTAACTGTTGGTCGGATCATAATAAACCCGACCCCAAAATTGATTACTAGTTTTCACAGATTTACAAATAGATAAAACGCCACATATCAACCTACACCTCCACATGCTAGGGCGATTTTTGCATCAGGAAATGCATAATTCAATTACACTGGGTTTAGCATTTACGAATTTGTATTAATCAGGAAGAGGAATAAAAATTTATGTTTTTTTTATTTATTTCAAATCACATCACATCAAGCATGTCTCTTGATGAAGCAGTTTTTCATTACAATACATGCATTAAAAGTATTGGCTAACATTTACCACCTTTAAAAAAATCTGAGCTACATGATTCCCCATGCTACCATTGTCTTTGATAAGATCTAAAAATGACGCCCTGAAAAAAAATGTATATTAAAATGATTATTTACTGCTTTAAAAAGGTGAAAATCGTAAGTTGATCGGATTCACCTGCCCATTTTCTCCCATAGACTTACTGTGTGTACACCTACGCTATTTAAACTCGCCCCGAGTTTTGTTTATTCGTGTATAACTTGCCATTGGCAGTGTAACTTTCCAAACTTTTTTATTCTCGGGTGTTATTTGTCCATATGAACACTACTATGTAGTTCAGATATCAGAATTTGACAAATTTTTTTTTTAAATTGAAGCTCCACAATGTTAGCCTATCACTTTAAGTACCGACGAAAGCAGAACAAAAGGGCAATTAGACGTGCATAAAGGAACTGAAATTGAACGAGAAATATATTGGCGTATCATTGGATTTTTACCGCCTATGTCATTTCCATTGCAAAGTGCATTTTGAGCGTTCTCTTTCTCTAGGACACAATACATCCCCTAAATTTGTATACAACATCATTGAGGTAAGTGGTACCTTAAGTGAAATTATATTTTATTTCGGAGGTCCCCTTTTACTTACGTGGAAGTAGTGTCATTGACCTTGAGAAGGATACGGATTGATAGGAGTAACACAAACATTGATGCGAATTAACTCAAGGCAAAAAAAATCAGAGTTTTCCACATGTCAATGAACAAACGACTTTTGTTGTGAAAGAAAGATAGTCATTTTACGTTTCAAACCGTGATATTAGACGTTTTATGAAAGCTCCTTTGCACGAAAACGTTTTTGCTTTGTTTTTCTTAATAATTGGAAGATATATTCTCATAGTGATAATGCCATAAGAAGAATTATGAAGAAAATAACAAACTGTTTCTTACATTAAATATTGACTACATGATGAATTCTGCTGATAAAAACAAAGTGGTGCCAAAATGATTTATACCCCTTATGTTAACGAAAGATATTTTACACGTTACGGAGATTTTAGTATTTTTTTTTTAGTGACAAACTACGAAAGTACATTTCAAACCTCACATGGAGTAAGGCAAGAACACTTTACATGAACGGATGAAATAAACATCAGCTGAAGTCCCTTGACGAACATTAAAAGCAATTAAGATGACATGATCGACTGTAAGTTCTCTTTTCATTGCATTTACATTTCAATTCCCCTGCGGCACCGCTTTAAATTTTACACAAGGAAATCTCAGGGATTCCAGTAATGCATAGAATAATCACTATATTGAGGTTCATGCATTGTATGCATTTTTTCATTGATTCTGGTAATAAGTTAGCAGTTTTAAAGAGCGTTAACGTTCGCCAGCCTCAAGGTAAAGCACGTTTTTATGGATTCGCAATTTGTCCGAGTCTCCCTGTGTTCAATTTACCAGAGAGGCCTTTTTGAACCGTGTTACTACCGGCGATAGATGATTTACATAAATGTATATCTTGATGGAAGAGATGTATGTCATAGATCAGATGAATATATCCAGGAGCTTTATTGCAAGTTATTAAAGGGCATGTGACAGTGAAGAGGTATTTCAATAATGTACTGTCTCCACGTGTGTCGTCTCCCGAAACAATTACACAATACATGAAGATAAACGATACGTTTACGATAGAGAACATTTGGCAAAGACTGCGATACATCCTTTCTACAAAGCAGTACATAGTACATAGTAGTAGTCTCGTTTCCGCTTTAAGTTGGCAAGTTAGATACACAATGACACGATAAATTCGATAACATCTTGTCTGCGAATCATTGCAAACATATTTTCCGTTTCATCTATTTATTACTTAGTAGGAAGGAGAACCGAGTTGCGATTGATTATTGGAGTACGAGGATTGAGCAGCTACAAACATCCTTCGTAAAACTTGACATTTCTCATGATAAATTATCTTCAAGGATTTTGAAATAACGTGGTATTTCCTGATATCCATCTCATATGGAAGATGCCTTGACGCCAGTTTGTGGTTAAGACGGATACAGCGTCGAATAAAGTGTATTTTATGCCAAGCACATGGCTAATATATGTCTCAGAGATACGCAAAGACCTGAATTGGCTCCAAACTGAATTTCAGTCGCATCGCGTAAGTCGTTATCTAATGATTAAATCTCACTATATGAGTAGCAGGGCATAAGCATTTCTCCTGTGTTTATTATATTTTCATAATCAGGTGTAAAGTAAAGATGTTTTCGACATACATAATTAAATCAAATCGATAATCCCAATTACAACATGAAACTGTTTGTTGATAATTACAGCTAATCTGACCAAATGTACAGTAATGTACATGTTGGCTCTCACCGGCTTTCATCCGGGGAGAATATTTTTAATTTAAATTGGTTGAAATTTCCTAGTCTCTTTGGGATTTTTTTTAAATACGCAGTCATATAGGCGTCCCATTACATCATTGATTTGTGTTATTTATTGTTATTTTCCCCAAAATACAGGAAACAATACGAACAATAACAACAACAAAAACACACTTCAATTTGGTACCTTACAACCACACTGGTGAAACTGGACTCCTTAATTTCCACACTTTTCCCATTGCGTTGCTAACGTCTTCATGGAGTAAAGTACTTTAATGTCATAATGTGTTATTGAAATAGTGTGCCAGACCTACCTTATGAATTTAGACACACAAATTATTATTTTTCATCTGTAATAATCTAATTATTTATATTCTAGAAACTGAAGTTGCATATTTGCAAACATGATGATTTACATTTTGATTCCCTCAACAAACTCAATCATTCCAATGTATATCACCGACAGTGTAATAGGAAGACGTCATACCACAATATTTTCACGACTAAAAAAAATATTGGCTTCCTAAACTTATATTCAACTTACTTATTTAAGCAGTTATTATAAGTATTCTTATTTGAGCAAATGAATATTTTTTGTAAGTTTTGTGAAACAAATTGAGTAAGAAAGCTACATTAATGAACATAATACATTTTACAATAAAAGATAAATTAATGATCCCGGATCCCCTTTAAAGTAAAGCCCAGCTATATGTATAAAGAGGATTACAAACAGACAGTATCTATTGCCGAGTCTTTATCTTTTCCTTCTGTTATTATTAACAAAATAATGTCAAGTATGCAAAGGGTACATATAAATGTCAATAATTAGAGATCGGGGGGGGGGGGAGGGCTGAAGTGAAGTAAAGATACATTATGATAGTGTGACGTCAACCAGTTTCTATTTTATGTTGTAAGAATATATTCCAGAGACTGATTAAGCGAGTATATCTATACATATAATGTGTGACTGCTGAAGCATGTATGATATACGCGTATAATGGTTTTGCATTAGCTGGCCTGAAATGCATAATTTCAAACATGCCGTCTCTCTCTTACTGTACTCACTAAACCGAAATTACATTTCTATGCACTTTTCTCCTGGCGTTTCCCTGATGCGTTCTGCTCAAGCAAACACACAGAATCAAATCAGCACAAATACGGTATTTCGTGTATGTATTCGTGGAGACTGAATTCATGATTCATGAATATGTAGCTGCTGTATTTACTCTGTTCGAGCTTTAAAGATAGGGAATCTCATTTTGAATCCTACCATAACACAGTAAAACATTATTTATGCCCTTAGGCTATTTATAAAGAACTTGCTTGTGAAATATGAAGATAAGAAATTACCTAGATTTTGATACATGCGCAAAAAACCAACAGTTGTGTAGTGTAATATTCCAGGCACACTTCAAAATACGTAGGTATATCAAGCTAATTACCAAACGGTTGTGCTGGCATGTGTGAGACACTGAAATGAATGCCTGGTTATCTACGTGTACAAACATATTGCACTGTGGCACTGTCCATGGAGGTAAAAAGAGACCTACATCCACCGTCTACAAAAAAAAGTCAAGTTACTATAATTCCGTAGAATCTTCGTTATGCCTCCTGACACGTCTTAATGTCTGTTAGAACTTCGTTTATAGCTCCTACACTTTGCTAAATGTTCTTAAATAGCCTTTTCGTCTATATACATGCCAGTGTACTCGCAGGATGTGAAATCTTAGGCGTGCAAAAGAGACTCCCGGCCTTTTAAGGCATCATTAAAAATGTTTCCAGTTTAAAACATTCTGAGCTATATGATCCGTCATGCTACTAGTGTATTTGACAAGATCTAAATATGAAACCCTGAAATATGCAGTTCAAAACGAAGTGAAATTTAATGAGCGACTATTCCCTCATTGGTTGCTGAAATATAGAATTATTATCCACATGACATGAATTCATATAGTTCTGATATTCATCTGTGCATAATTGTTTATTGTTATACGGCGTTTTTATCCATTCAAACATTACATTATACAGGTCAGTTGTCAAGGTTTGACTTAAAAAAAATATGTGATGCTTTCACAATGTTAAAGGTTAGTGACATGATTGGGAACACTTGAAAATGCCTCAAGAACCAAATGAGTTGAAATATATACCAACTATACACCAGCTGGAGTGGATCTGCCAGCGAAAGATTTGTCTCTAATTTGTTTACTTAAGGAAAATCAAGCATGAACATTCTATTATTTTTATTCTATCGGGGCACGATAAAAATAGGGCCCATAGAGAGCCACACAGCAGGTTTGCCTGCCACGAGGGATATCGATATTACTTGTTAGAATGAGTCAACGTTTGACTACAAGATTTTCGCAAGAGAATCATTGCATAGTTTACTTGATTCTAGAGTAGTTTCAGCCCAAGTTGAGGATTACTCCCAATCATGTCATTTACCTTTAAATAGTTGCATTAAAATGAAAAAGAAAGTAATATTTACAACATATAAAACACGTTTTGGGAATGTACAGCTTTGCATTCATTAAATACAGGTTGTTAAAGGAAATAAGATGTGTGTTACTCACGAAGTATAATGTGCTTTCTGTTTACTTGATTTTCACACGGTTGCATCCTTTGTTATGGAAAACAGTTACGGAAATAAGAATTAAGGTTTCATCAATAATCACCGAATTTAATACCCAGATGGGGGTAACGTGTTCTCAGATACCTTGCTCTCAATAATTCAAACCGAAATCGCCTTTCAGTATGCATGAGCGCCAAACACCTACGTGCCTAAACGAAAATTGGAGACTATTCTAAACGCAGAATCACAGGCGTTTAGTACTGTCGAAAACCAATAATTTTGTTTAGAATGTCTTCCGTTTCAAAGTAAACAGTGCAAAAGAAAACTATCGTGAGTTTGAAATGTCAAATCGATGTCTATGGTGGATGTATTCGTTGTTATTTTGATATGTTCAGCTTCATCGATAAAAGTGTGGAAATATGGCAAGGTATAGTGACGTTGTTACGTATATCCAATTTGTAATATGCATTTACAATGCCATTATAATAGTTGTTTTTGTGTAGATAAACACGCCACCCCAAAGAAAAAAAAGTCACATGTTGTAGTTTGAGTATAAGTAGCGTTCTGCCAGACGAGACTTTGTTGAGAACGTACATGCTTATGAAAACGAATGTCCCGATTATGTTGTTGCATTAAAAAGGACATTAAATCCAATTAAAGAAACAAAACGAAATAGAAAGGGGTGGGGGCGTAGGGGCAGACTGCCTGCTTGAAATGAGTACCTCACCATCGTTGACGGAGTCTGCGAACACTCGATTTAAGAAGACCGATGTAATTCTAAGAATTATTAATGATGACAAAAACCTTAGCGAAGAGCCAGGCAACATGAATAAAGAATGTTGCTTATCAATTGATAAACTCTCATGGAGAGAGAAAGAACGCAATGGACTCTCCTTTAAGGAGATTGTTCTTAATCTGTCTATAAGTTAGAACAAAATGTATTACGATGTTTACAAGGTAAGCACATACAAATTTACGTCCATTCAACCAATTTACTATTACTAAGAAAATGTTGAAAATATGTTTTCTTTGGATGCATAAAATAGATAGCGTCAATAAACAAACGCTCGTGTCTACAGATATGGACCAAGAACGCGCCATTTTAATTTTCTTAATGATCTGGAAAGTAAGGTAAATACTAATTATTCATCAATGTGTATTACTTTTTTTGCGTTTTTATTTACTATGAAATATAACAGGGACAATCTGACAAGCGTCGAGTTACATAATTTATTCACATCAAGACGACTGGTTCCTGACATAATTATACCACTTTTGATGGGGTGCATGTTGGGAACCCAATCTTTGAATAATCAAAAAAGCCACCATAAATGTACATTGGTAGGATAAAAATGGAATCGCTAAAGCAAAACCAATCAAATTGAAGAAATCTCACCCAACTCACCCCAACCCAACCAAACCCGACTCAAAATATCAATTTGTTTAGCACAAAAAACGCTCCTCTTTTGGGCAGAGAAATATGAGGTTATTCACACAGGTCATGCACTACTGCTCTCACGCCGCGCTGTGTAGGAGCATGTCTATTGTTTACATTCACGCTCGAACGCATAATAATAAAGACTGCGCTGATTTCTAGCCAGCTTCATACTGGCAAATTGGTGTCTGTGATTGGTTTTTGCCAATTTCCGCGGGCCTTCTCCTAGCCAATAATATTTGATTTTTACATTTTTAGAATCCTCAGACTTCCCGCTACACATAGTCATCTTCAATATATTTATAGATGGAGCACTTTTATTCTATGAAGCGGTAAAGTCAGAAAAAAATGAGAGAAACGGGGATCTTCCACGATTTTTTTCTTTTACCAAAAAGGAAGTTTTTAGACTGATTTCCCCGTGTCATAACGTTGACTTCGGTCACATATTTTGATGTATCCTTAAGGAGAAAACTTTGATTATCATAAATCTCGTTTCAATAGTATAAAAAGCTTGTAGATTTGTTACACTGGCCAAATATGTGTCAAAAACGACGGTTTTAGTTCTAGTTTACCATTGTGCTGCATAACTCTTGACCATGAAGAAAGTAAAACATAGCTTAGAAATTGATATGCAAAACCCCACCCAACCCAACCCGACCCAACCCAACCCAACCCAACCCAACACAATCAAATCCAAACCAAACCAAACCGATCTAACCTAATTTAACCCAACCCAACCCAACCCAACCCAATCCAACCCAACCAAATCCAAACCAAACCGATCTAATCTAATTTAACCCAACCCAACGGACCCAACCCAACTTCACCCAACCCAACCCAATCCAACCAAACTAAAAAACAAAAACAAAAACAAAAAAGACCCAACCCAACTTCACCCAACCCAACCCAATCCAACCAAACTAAAAAACAAAAACAAAAACAAAAAAAAGCCAAGTCAAGCCAAACCCAATTTCTTGAGAACTGAAAACCACATGTGTGTGTACCAACTGCTCTGTTGGTAAAAAATTAAGTTGATCCATTCTCTGTGTTCCTTAGTTATATTTTGCCAAGATTTTACCCAATTGCAACACGTGAAGAGTTAAATAGTTGAACCCTAGACCGCTGTCAAATCTTTGACAGACAGAATGGCCCAAAACACTCAAAATGCAGAACAAGAGTAACGATTGCATTTCACACGCTGCACGATGGCTTATATGGGTATGTAAAGAATTATGCGCTTGGTTGAAATGTCACACTCATGTTTTGTCGAACACACAAAGTATTGATTGTCAGAAAAACAGGAGTACGGATGAAAGAAAAAAAAGAGGAAGAGAAAGGAATGTAACAGACAGAGTGGCACTACATCTGCATAAAGGACAAACCCTGGTTGTCATGGTCAGTTGTCATTCAGGAAGAATATCAATATTATTTGCATTTATATTGACTTCAATCGTAATTCCATGCTTTTAACAAAAAGTAAGAATGCATTCACAGGCTGACTTAAGTGTATCGTTTTCTGTAGGTACATTTCCTTGAGTATGCTTGTATGGATTAATTATCATTAGTAGTCTCACTTGAACTTTCCATGACGCATTTTTCTCAAATTCTTGTGTTCTCACTTGTAATCACGGTGACTAAGGTGGGTATAACTCTCCAAGACTACAGTATGTGATGGCAACATACAAATTCAACTACGCTTACTTTTTTGAAAACAATGTCAAATACAAGTATTGATGATAAGAGATGATCATTTTGAAGAACTGCTAGGAATTATGTCAAGTTGCGTAGCCTCAATTCATCGATATTTCATCTTTAAAGGTGTACATCGACTTAAAGATTGTGTCAGGGATTTGCAAGTCCATTACTTCCCTTCATTATCAATACCAACTGACCAAACGGTAGTTCAGTACTTACAAATGGTGTGTTGAAAGTTAGAGATCCATACGTCATGAATTTGTTGTTTTATGAGAAAAAACTAATAACGACATGTTACCAGAACGTTGTTCGTTCCGTGAATTTAAATTTTGCTCAAATTCCGAATCGCGGTTATGTGTACCGTCGCAAGACCAGCGGAGCACACTGATTGGTTAAAAGGGCTAAACTCCGCGCGACCCTCGGCTAACGGCTGATCGGACAATTTTGGAACGGCCCGTGCACATCGACGTCACTGTAAATTTTGAAGTTTAATTGTCCAGATTTTCACCAAAAAATGCGTATTCTACTCAAAGGTTCTATGATAGGTGTTTATTTGTATTAATCTTCATATTGTAAACGATTTGAGCTGATTTCATTCATTTTACCGTTTTCTGACGTGCAAATCCCTTCCTCTCTCTTTAAACATGTACGTGTACATATAAATGAAGAAGACATTTGTTAGATACTTTCCACTTCCAACTTTTGTATTCTATGGTGTTTATTTGTCCATTCAAGCACTACTATATTGAAGCTCATATATCACAGTTTGACAACTTTTAAACTGAAGCTCCACAATGTTAGCCTACGTCTTTAAGCTTTAAAGCGAATGATTTTTCTTAAACAGCAATACTTATCCATGCATGTAACTTACTTTAAAGTTTTGGTGACGTTACATGACCGTGTATTATTAAGGGTGAAACAAAGTTCAATTATATAATCGTTGTGTGAATGAAACGCAACCCTTTAACGGATTCAACGCTATATACAGTACTTGTTCCTAAAATAGGTTGAAACTGAGCTAGGTGTATGTGGTTTCAGAATGTAAGGTGTTCAAGTAGAATGAGGCGCGTCAACCATTTCTAATCTGAATATAAGATGAGAATAACCATTTGGAACCGACGACTTTCTTGAGACCTGAACGCAGACAGACTGACAGACAGATACACATACACACCCCACACGCAAATCACACAAACACACAGACTTAGACACACGCAAACGAGCGTGTGGTCAAATCGCTGTGTTCCGCGAGCATTGACAGTTTAAATACAAGCTAAGACAATGTCCCGCAATGAATAAATGTTTTCAAACTCAATATTCTTCGTTTTTTTAAATTTACTGTATAAGAATGTTATTAAGTGCATATTTCATATTCAAATTCATATTTAACTCTTTGTGCGCGGGAGCCCTGAATCCCGTGCGTGCGGAGTTTATTTCAAGAGCGCTCAGTATCGGGAACGGAAATAAGTAACTGACTTTAAGGCAATAACTTTGCACAACAGCGTTTTCAAGGAAAAATGTAATACAGCCAGTTGAAAGTACATTTTACAGACTTCTAAGTGCATATAGGGCGTGGAAATATACATCCTGAAATTTGTAAAGTAATGGCTAATTGTAACCAACATACATGTAGTTCTAAGTTCCCTGCTTGAAAATATATAACTCCATTCAATAATAGAAGACAGTAAACTACAAGTTTTACACAAAAAAACTGACTTTACAAGTTAAAGAAAGACATGAATCACGCAAATAAGAAGTGAATGAAGAGATTATCACTGAATAGCGCGTCTAATTGTAATTGACCTTTCAAGTACTTTTCAAAGTGAACTTGTGTCTAATCCTTTGTCCTATTGTATCACGATGCCTTGATTGCATTTATCGAGTTTTCTGGTTCCTTAAGAATCTAACATAATACCCCCGTACTTGAGGACTCTAAACAATACAAAGAGATTACGGCTAGTGTTGGGAAAATCAGTGTAATCCGGGTGAATACAACCGTTTCTACGATTGAGTGTGAAATGCGAATCCCGCACGCTACAGGAAATGCATGGATGCGAATACCGCGTGTAAAGAGTTAATAGGCATGTCACATGCATAGCATAGAATATAATATATAGAATACAATAAAACACTCGATGATATTATAATGTTATTATCAATGGTTTTATTGTATACTGTATTTTATGTCAAGCATGTAAACGCAATGAATTTCCTTATGGACACTAAATATGAAATGTGAATATGATGAGTTCAAATAATTAAAAACAATTGAATTGAAATGAGTTGAAAAATGAACAATGCTTCCTTAAGATACAACAAAGACAATTCGGTTATTTTCTGCGAGATATGATTATGTTTATCAAGTCAGCGAAAAAACACACATTTCTTTACATTAAAAGCATGATTTCTAGCTCAAGTTGTTGATTGCTTAAACCTCCACCATAACACCTTGATGGCGAGTTGAAAAGCTTCACCAGAGCGCTTGTTTATTAATCATTTTGTCTTGACATTTAAGAGATTGAAAATCAACAGCTCGCATTCAAGCGAGGATCAACACCATGCATAATATATAATTAATGGCAATATATTAGGCTTGCATGAAATGTCAAAATATAATGAATGGCAAGAAAAACTCGTTAATCAAGTTAGACTCCAACAAACATAATCTTGTGATATTTTCATGAGTATTCGAACTTTGAACAAACAATAAAAATGAAAATGTTTATTGGTGTCATTATACTTCAGAAAACCTATACATACAGCAAGACAAGACACACTTATTGATGTTTTTCCGTCGTTTTATATGTTTGAAATGTTTGGCCAGTGGTCTTAATGTTACGATGATGAAAATTGAGTTAATGAAAAAAAAATATGGTTGGCTTGAACTACCGTAGAATCTAAGCGAAACTTTGGTATAGCATGCAAAGTTCATAAAGCTTATTGCCAATTTTAGTTCAAGCACATGTTTAGATTTGGCCATTTTTTTAAACTTTAGGCCCAAAGGTCATATCACACCAATAACAGATTCTGAATGGCTTTCGTTTTTAGATTAATAATGAAAAATCCCCGGGGGGGGGGGGAGACCCCCGAGATTTTCAACTACCTTTGACAGTATAGCATCCAAAGCATTAATAAGTTGTTAAGGTTATCTGAATTATACCTCAACAGAAAAATCAGACTCTCAGATCAGACTTTGGGCATAAAGCTTTCAAATTAAAAAAAAAATCGCCAAAACTAAACCTACGCTTTAACTTTAAAGGAGGTGCATCTGTTTTTCAGGTCTAAAATCTACATTGTACATACACTTATGTATAGAAGAAAATATAATTTAAGAGCATTTAGCAAAGTATAGGCGGTATAGGTAGGCAATCCTGTTAGAATTGTAATAATTGATGGATTTTAAAGTAAAGCATAGCCTATATCAAAATTTCTAGTGTACTTTCAGCCCATTGACCTAGAGTCTGGGGTTAGGTGATAAAGTCTAGACTTTATCATCCGCGATCTCGATACATATTTCCTACACCAATCGTTTAGTGGTTGCGGAGCGAAAAAAAAATCCCCGAGAACTGCTGAAAGTGAAATGTGTGATATGTAAAATTTAATTTAAAAAAAATACAAAAGTGTACCATTTGCATTCATCGACTTTTATGCCTTAGTTTTATGAAGAGTATTCATCTACCAACACATGAATACTTAAATAATGCAACTGAACGGACATGTTTAGTGGCCCTGGTACACAGCATGGATCTTAGGTCGTACTTGGTGTATTTTTCAAATTGTTTAGATAATTACTGATCTTCAAACTTCATATTAGACAAATCCTTCATTAATAGCCTAAGTGTATGAGTGATGTTTTCTTGTGCTTCTTGGGGGCTGAAGAAGAGATTCCCTGCATTTAAAGAAAAACAAATCAGTTTTTATACCACACACACAGACAGAACAAAAATGAACACCCAAGGACAGTTTTGGTCAATCAGGCAACTTTTTCGTCAATCTTTCACAATTTATGTTATTTTAACCCCAAGACATCAAAAATCCACATCAAACCTACTGATTTTTGTCTTTATGGTGACAAATTGTGATTTTCAACTAAACAGAGACCATGCAGCAGTATGTACATTTCCTGTGCCCAAACGGTTGTCCCCCCTCCCCTCGACTTTTTAATTTGTCAAACTATAGGTATGGTTTTACAAATAACTTGAAAGCACTTTAATAACAGTTCTGAAAGAGATTATTTGACACAAGTCTGTCGTCAGTAAAGTTAATGCTGCGTTCCCTCAATGTCGGTTACTCATCACTTTCTATGAATTTTATGTTGAACTTCAAAGTAAGAATAAGTCAATGCCATAACAACGGAAATATTGGCAACAAATATCTGTGATAGAAGTCGTCACCATCCATATTTGTTTGGTTAAGTGATCAAGATGTCTTACTACATGGCGCCAGAATGTTGCCAATTGATGACTGCTAAGATTCCGAAAATTATTTGCTTTGTCAGAGGATTCCTGTCGTCAAATTCTCGTTTATTTATTTTCTGACTTAGTTATTCGTTTATTTAATTAAATATTTACAATTATATTCATATATTTATCTATTTATTCATTTGTTTGAATCTTATCTAAAAATTGATACTGAAAAATCCGGGGATAAACGTTCAACATTTTGAATTTTCATATTCGTATCCGACCGTGTTGAGCCCATCCACACTGCCATCGATCGTACCAAAAAAAAAAGTATATAGCATTGAAATTTTATATCGCTTTTTTTCGTTTGTTCCGTTTGCTGCATCGATAGATTTGTTATGTATAGATATTCTTGTATTTTGGAATATTCTATGCTTATGAGCTGGCTGAAAACAGATTTATATCTACTTCTGTGTGTGAATGTTTGCTTGATTGACATTGTATCAGGTAAGCTAAAGGGTAAAGTTTAATAATTCCTGTGAACTGGTGTGAATTACTTTCAAAGGGACTTCAGTATTTATAATTTCTTTAAGACACAATTAACAATTAACAATTAATGGCATTTCTCTCTTAAAAATTTCATATACGGTAACGCACTTTCTCGCGCTTTCTCTCAGATGAAATAACACCAACTCATACCTTGGTTTAAAGTCAGCCGTCCACTATAGAGCGCTACACAGCTACACACACACACAACCACAGCACCACAACACACACGACACACACACACACACACACACAACACAAACACACACCACCAAACACACACACACACACACACACACCACACACACACACACACACACACACACACGCACGACACACACACGACAAAAACAAACACGCCACAACGCACCACACATACACACATTTGCACACTACAAAGCACACACACAACACACACACACATACAAAACAAATATACACGCACAGACATGCACAGACACAGACACACACACAGACACACGCTCAAAGCAAATATGCACGCACAAATACACAGAATACACACAAACTTGAGCACACATTTCCAGAGACAGAGAAACACATCACACAAAATTTAGATATCCGTAATTTCACGAAGATAAAATGGCACCACGGTGACGGCGTTGTCATAGTAACTGCTCATCTAGTCATGCATCAATATTTTATAGATATTTCTGATCTTACCAGTGCTACACTTTGCTGATGGAAAACGTAAATACTTTTGACCTTCTTAATAGCAAATGACAATGATGGGCAAAATATCACAGACAAGCATTTCTTTCTATCTAGCTAATTCGTTTGAGTAATTCGCGTCATTCTATGCGTCACAAAAGAACGCTACTATTGTTTCCGACATATCCGTACGGGATTCATGCAGATGTATTTTCTTTTCAAGGCCCCCCCCCCTCTTTCCAAACTGGATGATGAATGTACAAGGCTACCATTTGTTGGCAGCAGGAAATAATAAAACAAAACAAGAGAACAAAGACAAAACAAAACACGAAATTGTTGCTTGATTCGTCTTTTGAAAGTGTTGAGCACCTTTAGATAGTCAATAAAACTTAAAGAAAAAGACAAGAAATTTTATGCCTTCTCTGCATGATACATGTAACAATGTCTTTCGTTGGCTACAATTTGACTGGAGAATGTTAAATTATGTCATGGGCAGAGCATAGGCGTACCGATTGAGGGTGGTGTTTTAGTTGTTCAAACACCCCTGCAAAAAGGGGAGGGGTAGGCCTACTCGACACCCTCTTCCCCCGCAAAACACAACCCCCTTTCCTGGAAAACACATTCTTTTCCTGAAATCAACCCATTTAGAATAGAACCAAAAACGTTAGCCGTCGAGCCTGATAAGCTTATTGTTTTTGTTTTGTTTTGTTTTTTTGCTTGTCGGTTCATTTTGGACAGGGGTGCCCGTCAGAACCGATGACTTTTTTTGCTTGTTGCTTTCGTTTCGGAGCGTGAAAGAGGTTTTCGTCGGATGCCTTTTTTGTTTGTCGCTTCGTTTTGGGTGATAAAACACCTTCTTTGAAAAATTACATGTACCCCCCCTAATGTGGAACAGAGGCGTCGATCCGGGGGGGGGGGGCAGGCGATCGCCCCACCAATGAAAATATTGGGGGGGGGGCAAATATATCGATTTGTCCCCCCCAATAATTTTGACAACAAAATTCATAATATGCAATGCAAGTATATGTTTTAAAAAGCATTGGAAAGCACTATAAAACCATTAAACATGGCATAAAAATACTATTCAACATACAAAATTGTAATTTTTTTCGGTGCGCTTTGCGCGCAAAGTTTTGTAATACAATTCGGTACGCAGAGCGCGCCGAAAATTTTGGACATTTTTTTCACTTTTGTCCCCCCCCCTCAATCCGAAACATGGATCGACGCCCCTGGTGTGGAGAAATGATACCTATTTCTAGAGTATTCACATTTCATTAAGTAAATGTACAGTGTGCCTCGCAAAGGGAGTACAATCAGAAAAAAATAAAGTGCTCAGTTTCCTTTCACGGTTTGTTTTTTCAAGTATAACATAGCAAAATATTTGTTCTCTTTCATATACTTTGACAAATTACGAGATAATGAAATCAACTCTCAAACATATTACGCATTTGCTACCTTATGCCGGTATACTTGTATACCAAGTGTTTCATGATATTCAAGGCCACAACATACTCCCCTCCAGAGTAAACGGAGACTCTTACGTGCACCTGCTTTGAACGCCGTACAATTTACTGAATAACAATCAGAAATGCACATCTGTAAAATCGTTTTCAAATCTTTTGTCAAGCTATGTTTCCCCCTTTGAATAGGAATAATCACACAGAAAAAAATACATGTTACAATCACCCAAGTCTGTTCGATGTACCCATTGATCTGATATAGAAGTATTTTTACCTGTCTTAAGGGTTTTCTTGTTAACACACTATTAAAAAATGCACATAATCTGCATAGCACAAACATAATGTTATGCTAGCGGAAATTAATTTGTTTAATTGCAGGAAAACCATCATATCACAAAACTGACATGACTATATGAAAAGAAAAAAAAAACCTTGTATCAAAAATACATTTTAAATGTACATCATATGTTATAAAGAGCTTGTCATGCTGTACGCTGTAGTCATATCGTCAAATGGTGTATACAGAGTGAAGAGAGATAAGACGTGAATAACAAATGTGCTAAATATTGGTTCAACCACTTCTGGTGGTTCCATTACGTCGTGTGCCTATGTAAAGGCCGTTAACTGTATTCATTATGTATGATATTAGCGACCTTTGCGTAGACACACGACATACAGTTGACGCCTTTTGCATTTAGGCACACGACAAATTAATGTTGTCATGATCCTCCATTATATTATGTAAGCACACCAATTATTGATCACCACACAAACAATTACTCAAAGAAAATAAGCCGGTATTATGCATACAATGCATATATTAATTGGTTTGCTGAATGTATTGTTGAAGAGGAAGTTTCATTGATCCAATCATGTTCAACCAGCGCCTAATGAGACATTTTATTGAAAAGGGTAGGAATGCTATAAAGCATGTCATCTTTTTCTTCATGCTTTAATTAAGTAAAACAAGAACAGTTTTCGACGAGAGAGAGAGAGAGAAAACGACTGTGACGATCATCAATACATTCCCAGTAATGCACAACGCGTCAATTATTTGGATATTTTGGATGGAAACAAGTGTATAATAAACTACTATACGTCAAAGCTACAAACTGCACCCTCGCTGTCAATCGATTTTATACATCATAAAACTGGCACATGGCCTATATTAGCACATCTCTGACAGACAAAATTTATCACTCACTATGGGAAATCGTTATTGTAACCCACATTTGGGAAACTAAAAGGTCGTCTTCTTACCGTTCTTGCTCACGCTCCTCTCACAGCGTTCTTCGTTGGACATCTTCCCACCCATCTTTGCAAGTTTGAGCCTCCGTAAAGAGAACGACAAGTCCAAGAATATACTCGAAATCATATCTCGAAGATGATTTACAGTCCGTTATTAGTATTCCTCCATTAAAATCGTCAATGTGGTTAAACCCGCCAACGATAAATCCTTTCCGAAATTATCATATTATCAAATCAAAAGAAAACGTGCATGATTCCAGGTTTATCGGAACAAGAAACTTTAACGGAAGATGACCAACAAGATCAAATGCGCCTTGGGTGGTACTTTTACTTTCAACAGTGCTCGGCGCGGTTTTTTTCTGCTCCGCAACCACCAAACGAATGGTGTAAGAAATATGTATCAAGATCGCTTCGATTTTATGCCGCTGATAATGATGTCTCGACGTTATCACCCAGCCTCAAGTGACAATGTTCTCCAGGCGGTGTTTTGTTTCGTATGCCTGACATACAAATTAAATCACCCTAGTCGTGACTGGCAGCGTGATTAAAGTAGACGGTCAAGTCCAGCGTAATTCCGTGCATTTTATGCAGAGTAGTGTTTTCCGTACGCAAACAGTGATTTCCCGCCGAGCGAGTGAAGTGTGAAGTGTGCTGCATGTGGCCGCACACTGAGCGCACGCGGACGATAACGCCGCGGCGACGCGTTCTGCCGTCACCAGACAGTTTATTGAACCAAGTTTCGGCGCGCGTGCGTGTCGAGGGAAACTGTTCGGGCATGCGCAATGCGTTACCAGACACGTGGGTGGCACGAGGATTGGCGAATCCGTTTACTAACATGTTTGGGCATACCTTTTAAACAGAATATGTGAGCTTGCCCAAGACTTGCCCGGCATAACCATAACTAATGCTTGCAAGTTGGATACCAGTTATTAAAATGTATTAATTATAAACGAGTTAATTGATATACTCCTTATGCACCGGGGGCACCAAGAAAAAAAATACATACATTCGAATATTTCAACAAACCGTCAATTGAAATAGCCACCCAGCTGAAAAGAATATCATTGGAATTTTACTAAGTATAGGATCATACGCCGTGCTTGTATTTTGTTGTATCATAGGTAGCCGCGTCATATTATCACCGTATTTTTTTTATAGACTTCTTATGACCATGTGTGTTTTATTATTGTTTTTGTATGTTGCGAGAGTGTGTGGATGTGTGCGTATATCTGCGTGAGATCGTGTGTAGGCCCTACATGCACTTGCGTATGTTTGTTTGTTTATTTATTATAGCGATGCGTAAAGACAAACTTAATCAGAAATACTTGGGAGCCAAAGTATTTGAAAAAAAACACGTCTTCAAGCCAAAACATTTTCCGCCACTCCCGGGGGTTCATCCAAGAGCTTGGTTATCATTAATCAGGAGAATCCTCGAACTCATTTCGGAAACAGTGGAGCCCCCTTGTTGCTTCTCATTACACTTACAAGAACAGCTGTTCTACAGGCAGTGGCGTACCGTGGGTCCACTCATTGGGGGGGGGGGGGCACCTATATAGTCGCTCGCTGGAAAGGGTATTTTCAGATGATGGATTTAAAATGCTGCGTACGCCAAGTGTACGGTATAGTGGTACTGAAATGTTAAGGGTTTTTTGCCATTTTTTTTTGTTAAAGTGTAAAAAACATTTCAGCCATTTTGTAATAAAAACGCCATTTCCATATTTAGTTAAAAAAAAATCTCCGCGAGCGAGCGTAGCGAGCGGTTTGGGAAACTTTGAAAATCCAAGAAGAAAAACGCGTTTTTGCGGTGTATTCTTTCAAAGTAATTAGAAATAACTTATACTATAATGTGAAAAAAAACCCGGAATTATAAGTGTTTATTTACACCGGTATCCAGATTTTTTCCATGGGGTGGGTATATCAAGAAAACGGGACTAATCATCCTAACAGGCAAGGTCGAGGGGCACACTTACAATCCCCCCAAAATTTCCGATAGGAAAAAAATGCCCCTTTTTCAAAATGAAATGTGCCCTTTTTGAAAAAGGGCACACTTTTTTAATTTACGTGTTTTTGTTCCTGAAGGTGATTCTCTTTTGTTATTCATTATATTTTGTTATATTTTCTTCTTTTCCATTCATTTCTTTACTTTTTTGCCCCTGACGGGGCATGTTTACAGTACAAAAAAGACAAAATTGGGTTAATTATGTTCAACGGACATTTTGTGCGTAAAAAGGGCATTTGGCATCTCATCTTAATGTCCTCATGGGGGAGTAAAATTAGGCCCTCCTACTGTTTGCCCCACTACCCCTCCCCCATTTCACCGCCAAGACAAAATAGTGACATTTTTTCTAGGTTAAATGTGCCTTCTTTTGGTTTGTAGGCCCCTACTCATACTAAGTTAAGTGATTTTTTTTTTTCAAATAAACGCACTTTCGTCACTGAAGGTGATTTTTTTCTCTTTGTTATTGTTTTTATATTCTATGTATTTTTGCCCTTGCCGGGGTACGTCATAAAAAGAAAACTTTGTTCAACGAGAAGGCAAATTATGAACCTAAAAGGGGCATTGGCCTCTAACTTTAGTGCCCTCGGGGTTGGCAAAATTGGGCCCACTCCATCTTTTATCTTGATACATTTTAATATGTGCTTTTCAAGCGATGAACATGAACGTTGCCCTTCGTGATGGAGAACTATCACAGCGTTGCCTTTTATTCTCTTCAATAAAGAAATCACTTATTGGCGGAAGAGATACCCCTTTTTCTGTAACAGAAACTTTGCGTATTCTAACAACAGCGGGCGATCAATTCTTGCCGGGTGGCAAGGGGGCGCGTCGCACCCCAATGAATTATATTGGTAAGGGGGCATAACATCGATTTGCCCCGCCCCCCCAATATTTTGACATTGAAAAATTTCATGAACGTAATGTAAGCCGAAACGTCATAAAAGTATTAGTGTAAGACACATACAAACCATTACATTTATATTAGAAATAATACTATATTAATTTTCATGTTTTTTCGTGCGCCGCTTCTGCGCGCCAAAAGTTTATAACTACACTATTGGCGCGCGAGTGCGTCGAACATTTTGAAATTTTCATACTTTGCATCCCAATATCAAAAAAATGATCGACGACCCTGTTCTACAATATACAGCATGACTGTCATAATCATTAAGTATATTTTAGATGCTGCTTATATCGTGTTAGAATAGGGTACTGTAGAGTTGTAATTAGCCCCATAATAGACCACAAAAACGAATATTTCCAACCTAGATAATTTATCAATATTTTCCCTAAACGCTCGCTCGCCTACGCTTCGCTCGCGGAGTAGATTAATATATTTATTTCATGCTTATAATGATAAATCCCCTTACAAAAGATTTTGCCACTACACGTTCAAAACATTCCTGAGTTGTATTAGCGCCAGGAATAGACCACAACGCGAATTTTACAAATTAAAATATTCCAATTTTCCCCCAAAAACGCTCGCTCGCCTATTACGCTCGCTCGCGAGTAGATATATATTTTCATTTTTCATAATCAGCAATGCTTTCAAAGATTTGGCCTCAGTTATCTACTAATGACGAAAAATTAAGCTACTTTCAATACAAAAAACGTAAATCTGAGGTGAAAATTGTGCCGTCGCTCCAAATGCCCTTTGACACACAAGGTGCCCGTTTTTGGCTTTGCCCCCCCCCCCCAACGAAAATACGTTCGCCGCCCCCTTGCGGGGGGGGGGGCGGGTTACTCTTGTGCCACTGTTAGAACTCAAACCCTACACCCACATCTAAGGTTCCTTTTGGCCGTAAATGGCACCCATTCTATGCGGCCGTTCCCACATTTTTGGCGCGCATGGTGCAAAACTTTGAAATAGGATAATGTTTGTGCCGTGAGCTCGTGCCAGGAAAATTTTAAAATTTGTGAGTGTTTCATGTATGCGGCCCGCTAAGCGCCGGCGCAAAATTGAGAAAAAAATGAAAATATTTGAAAACCATGATCTAAGAAATTCTTTTGATGAAAACGGACCCATGTCCAAAGATTTTTCTTGAAAAAGTCCACCTTCCCAGCGGCACATCCCCGTTATACAAACATACGTGAGTACCCCCCCCACCCCGCGGGATCCACTCTGGAGTAAGATGACTTTACCTTCATGCAGATGTCTGCGAATGACGAAAAAGATACTGAACTGGATATGGCATCTCTCCACATATTAACAATCATACGACGACCGCTCCGAAATTTATTCATGGTGGTTGCACATAACCTTCTCTACAACTTTGAGTAAAACAACATACGCTAATTGATAGATTAAGCAGTTTTCAATAAGTTTGCCCATAAATATGAACATAGTATAATTAACACGAGGACTCTAATTAGACTTAGTTCCAAAGTGATTTAAGACCAATTTCTATCACGGCTTAGCCCAATTTCTTTTTCTTTTGTCCCTTTTCTTTTTTTTTCTCTTCGTTTTTTTTTTGCTGGATGATGGGGGGGGGGTGGCACGTGTCCATCTCTG
>JZLH01S0092919.1:10127-21558 GCA_001188425.1 Eucidaris tribuloides | reverse complement strand
AATTTCGTCGTGTGAAATTTCTTTATGGATTTCTTTTTAGCTGCAACCAACACCACATTGGAGCGCGCCATAAAATTTTCATGCTACCCAGAAATTAGTATTCATAGAAAACACCACGAATACTGAAAAATATGATGACTGAGCCCAACACACACACTCTAAAACAGGGATTAGTATTTTTCCATTATTCAGAATCTAGATACTTGGGCTTTACAGTGACGTTCTGCTGTGTTATGGAGGCTACCCAAATAGATACACCATGCGCCTTTAAATCGACCCACATTAATTATTGACGTTAGTTGGTAAAAAAGGCACACGAAAATACATGAATGCACGAGTTGTGAGAAAAACAATGCTGAAGCACAATGGACATTAGAGCAAGGATTATCTTATTTCCGTCCTTGTAGCTATACCGCCTGCTACCGGTAAAATGCCTGTATAAAAATTTTTATACAACGCTGTTTATTATAATGAACTGATCACGAATCGTTAAAAAGTTATAACAAACTGTTTTAAAATTTTAAACAGCGATGTCATTCTTATTTTGTTGTTTCAAAAAAAATTGAACATTGCTATTTTTCAATTTTTTACACTTGCTTTAAAACCTTTAAACAATTCCTGATCAGTTCATAATTATAGGGAAGAGCGTTGTATCAAGATTTAAACAGCCGCTTTCACTGTGTACACCAAGTTGGGGTGTGCGAGATAACCAAGACAAAGGAAGGATTCTGCGTACGAGGGCGCTATCAGAGGTCAGATATGGATGTATCGCCCAATAAATTACTGACCACACATGCTAGAGTTGATGAATGCAGTGAAAATTCAGGTTTGATAGATTAATAAAAATTGCTGCTGATTTAATAAAGGTTCATTCAAAACTAAGCGTCCGTGTTTATTTTCAAATCAGCACGACCAGGAAATAAGGCAGTGCACGCCACACCACAGTGTGCATTTCATAAAGCTTTCGCACCTCCGGCAATCTTTGTGTTATAGTAACACATGCCAAACTTCTTTTCTTTACAATTAGCCTAATGATGCGAGATTATAAGACACATCACAATTTCATATCGCCAGCAAAAACCGTGACCGATAATAATGAGAGAAATGCATCTGCACTCCAATGCCATCTCCTTGGTAACATGTTTTAAGTAACTTGTAACATTTATACACACAAATCTTTGTGTCTAGATTTGAAATGTGCTGTCTGCCATAACGGCCCTTGTTCTTCCCCCATCTTTACTTTTATTGTCTTCGTTCGATCTTTTATGCTTCTGTCTTGGTTCAGTTACTTATTTCTGTTTTCTTCTAAGTCTTACATGTGATGCCTACAAGCACAATAAGGTAACAAACAGAAACAAACTTTCTAAATCCTAAAATGATTTAAGTCCACTTTCAAAACTACACACCTTCCAATACAAGACAATTTTTCATCATTGATTCAAATCTTTGGAATAATTTCTCTTCCCGCAGCCTGTGATAACCTATTTCTTTCATCTGTTTCTTTTATCATTTTAATTGGAAATTACTAAACCTTGCATTACATAAGTTGTCTGGCAAGCCTCTGGCAAGTTGTGAAGTGGTCAAAGCAACGTTATTCAGAAAGTTATTGCCATAAAATCGCCGTATATGTTATTAAACTGGCGTCATTTCATATCGCGGTAAACACATGACACATTCAACAGATCTTGAAATCACCTTGCCCCCATTACAATTATTGAACACCCCCCTGTGGTTCTTTTAATTCATAAGACAGTCATATCATATTTTCAGTCGAATTTCTTTTCCCATTCACTTTGTTGTTGTTTTTTGGTTATATTCATAACTTTTGAGTGGAAATTCCGTCCTCTCATTGTACCATGAAAAATACAGTGTGCTCTCTAAAAGGGCCCCATGTGTCAAAAAGGTTTAAAACACAGACATATACCTGATTTGGTTACGCATTAACTACTATTGCCAAAAAACAAATGAGACGGTAAGTAGATAGTCGTTTGCATTAGAGATAAATCTTCGTGTGGATGCTGGGGTATTTTATTTTATACGTTCGTTACTAGGGATGGGAAGTATCACATTAGCCGGTTAGCATGATTAGCGTTCTCACTTAAAGATAAGATTCGAATACTTGCAGACAACGTATCCTTCTGCTAACAAATGTATTCTGAAAATGTCAACTATAGTACAGGAGGGCAGAGTAGTTGAAACAAGCCCCGAAACACTTCGTTTTTAGACAAATCCTTTCATAAATCCCCACTGCTGACAATAGTACTAACACAGAAACCAATATGTTGAACAATGTTAATTCGTGACATTGCAACTGAGGCGTTTACTTGCACTCGGAACATATCACCTGGTTCAAACTGCCAATCCTACAACTATGAGTGAAATAAGTCCCACATTATAATGCCAATGTAATATACTCCACGGCGAAACAATGAAATTTGGAATTTTGATGAAAGATTTTCCATCATTCAATCAGTACCGTAGATTCTTCAGGACGTTAATATTTGTTACGAAAAATGATTTTGCATCTGTCGATATCTGGGAATACAAATAATAATATTGATTTGATGTATTTCCTATAAGATTGCACATAGCGAAGGGCACTCGTTATTATAGCGATCAAGGTTGAGGACTTTTTTTGTATTCAATCAATTTAATGTTCTGCAGCCTTTTCACTATACCCTCCCTACTCAAACCACAAATTTCAAATTACAGCAAAATAGCTATTACTTTCCCATTTTGTTATCAAAAGAAATACATAGTGAATTCTATTCTGTAATGTAATTTTGCTCATGATTTTTGTTCGTATTGTTATCATTTGTTATGTAAATATGCGTATGTGATATATTATGTTTTGAGATGTCGTGAAATGATTATTTCCTTATAAGATCTTATCTCATTTAGGCATCCTTAAAGTTTAATTAATGTTGTGTGCAGAATGGGCGGGGGGTGGTGGTGTGCAGGGTTTTTGTTTCCATGAAGTGTGAAAATAAAATCTGACGGACTTGAGTTATATTCCTTTATTAAAGATATTTCATCAGTGTCAGGAGAAGGGCAACACATTAGCGTGGCTATTTATAATCTTTTCAAAACTTTAACTATATCAGTTTCTACGAGATTTACTGAAACCGTTTCCTAAAAAGAAAATACTAAACTTTTTACCATTGCAGTGCGAGTCGCTTTATTCTACTTGCAATTAGCAGCAGGTATGGGCGATATTCTTATTAATATTCGTCACATTCTTTATAAAAATTCATACTTTAAGGTGAATTTTCAAGCATTGACTCAGTCATTAAAGCTACTAAAGTACAGCTGTGATTGCCATGTATACACACTCTATTGACTGCTAGTATGGTATATACCCATTGCGGTAATTAAATCGGCTTCAATTCGTTATATGGAACGAGTTACATGAAATTTTTCATGTAAATGCAATTCGGATTGTAAGTTGTATTCTACATGCTAACAAGAAACTATATTTGATAGCAAACTTCAAAAGCATGCAGAATCATGATAGTGGCCACTTTGATTCTGGGAGCCAGATTCATCCCGATCGAGGCTCTGCTTTAATTATTTTCTGGTATCTTCTCTCTTATTATTGAAAAACAAACAAACAACTTTTATGTTACCGTTCATATCTTCCCTCATACGATTACCGCGATATGTACAGTGACAAATTGATTATACCACACCACCCACCATCCTCTGGGCGTAGATGTGTATATGACTGGAATGCCCACTCCTGTTCAAATTATGCCGATATTTTAGAAACATTTAGAAGTGCCATTTTCGTGAACGGTACATCTGTAGATTAATATTTGCTCACCCCATGTGAAACAATTATAATCTGAAGAATTTCAGAATGATGAGCATTTTGTAGCGTCCCCGACTCGCATCTCAATTCAATTCAACTTGATAAGTGACTCAGTATAAATTTATCATTTTTCGGGTTTTTTTTCATTTACTTTTAATTAATACTTTTTCATGATTTTTGCGATATTAAAAAAAAAAACAAATACTGTAATTGTTATTGGCGCCTCAAAACGTATTTTAAGTTTTTAAATTTAATCATCTCAGGAAATTCCAAAAATTGCTTCACATACTGCGTTTTGTGAAATAAACACTTGTCTTGGCAGATTTTGGACGATATTAGCGAGAAAGAATTTAAGTATCAAACAAAATTATTCCATAATTATGAGCAGGAGTGTATATGTTGGCTTCAATATGAACAAATTACTTTTAATTTCATCGGTAACATCCGAGGTCAAAGACCACTCCAATGAATTGTTTCGTTATCTGCCCACCTACTGAGTCGGTGCATTAGCTTATTCTTTATCATTTATTTAAAACGTTTAAAATCCGACTCAATACCTGTATAAACTACAGAGTCAGTTGAAGTTAAGGGCTAGAAGTTAACTTTAGAAAGAAGCATGAAACAGTGCCAAAATGCCATTTTCACAACCGCGGTCACGTGCCTTATACATCTGTCATATCGCAATACATGACCTTAATTCAGTTCGTTATAGCAATTGTTCAGAGGTGGACATACGTTACTTATTTATTAGGCCTATGTGAAATATTGAATACTGTTAAATATATCATCTGAAGTGTTGGATATACTACGTAATAAACGCACAGCGATGAATCGGGATCCCGAGTGATCACTGTGATAGCAAAAAACAAAATTAGCGAAAACACTATTGTTCACTTCAAATTCAATCTTAGGTCATATCTAAAAAATCACCCCTTAAAAAATGATCATTTCGCTTATATTTAGCACACACAGCCCATAATTGCAACTACACACACACACACACACACACACACACACCCACACACACACCACACCCACAACACCCCACACACACACACACACACACACACACACACACACACACACACACACACACACACACACACACACACACACAGAAACACAACACACACACACACAGACACACACAGACACCACACACACCCACACACACTCCACACACACCCACACACACACACACACACACATACACACGACCACACACAGAAACACGCATACACATGACACACATACACATAAACATACACATTACACATAATGTACACATACACAAACACATACACATATACTACTGTAGGACTATAATAACAAACACAAACACGTAGCACACTTCACGCTCATTCTTGAAAAACTACTTGTTATGAACTATGCAGATACAAAATGTAGTTCAATGTTGAGCCTAAATATTCCTAAAATTCTTGTTTGATGAGTGTATGTTATTTTGTATGCTTAACTAAGAATTTCTAAGAAAACAGTACATCTATTATTTAGCGAAAGATCAGCAGCCGGCCTAACTGATTCATTCATAGTCTTTTGCGTTGACCCAAAGTTGCAACAGCGGACAGATTTGAGTGATCAACCTGATCTAACACGTTGATAGATATTGTAGCCCAACCTCTATACTTCAGGATGACCAGATATGACCTCGAAGGAAACGTTTAAATAAATCGAATAATAAATAATAAATAATGAACTCCAAAACCGCAACAACGCGATGGTGGAAATGGGAATTAAGTGTTTCCTTTTCACTTATTACTCTCACTTTGTGCTCCGTTGCAAGTGCAACAAGTATCAGTAGGCAATTAGGAAAAGTGTGCCCATGCAATGCCGGGACACCGTTGTCAATGGACGTGCTGGGGATAGCATTATGGCCAATTCCGGCAAGAGGGCGGAGGCGAAGGGGTGAGGGGGGGGGGGCGCACATATGAACCCACAATCGTTTATTAATATTTGCCGCGGGCGTGAAAATTTACTAAGTCAATGAAAAAAGGTACAAATAACATTTTGATGAATATGCAAACACAGGGCGGCGACAAGGTAAAATCTTAGATGGGCGGAAAACCAGTGCCAATTTTTATGGATTTTGTGCACAAGGAAGAAGAAAAAAATTATGGCTCAACAGTTTGAACACAGAGATTTACCTCATTACATACAACCTTTTCACCAGAACAAATTATCTGGCTTAAATGCGAAACTCCGAGTCATCGTGATCGGTTACCATTCATTTCCCACAGGCGAAAAAAAAACCCGCATCACAATTTTCATAATCAAACAAAAATAATGTAAGTTTTTCTCTGGTTTGAAGTTTTATTCAAAGGCATGATATGGTTACCGTACACTATTTTCAAAAGATAATTAGTAAAGGTAGGCAGGCAGTGCCTTTAATTAGTTAATCTTCTTGTGCGACTGCGATAATTTCATTCACGTATACGTACATACTTTTAGGCTATACGAGTACTTTAAAGTGATAGGCTAACATTGTGGAGCTTCAATTTAAAAAATGTCAAACTTTGATATCTGAGCTACATAGTAGTGTATCAAATGCGACAAAATAAACACACTTAGAATAAAAAGTTTGGAAAGTATACACTGCAAAATTGCGGCAAATTATACATGAATAAACAATAAAAACTTCGGGGCGAGTTTTATTACAGGTGTACACACAAGAAGTTATTGGGAGGAAATGCTCAAGTGAATCTGCGCTCCACTTTTCACTTTTTTAACCACTTAAATATCATTTTGAATACAATTTTTCAGGCTTCAATTTTTAGACCCTCATCAAAGACACTGGTAGCTGGCGGAAATCATGCGGCTCAGATTTTTTTAACTGTGGCCAATTGTTTAGCCAAATACTTTAAATCTAGAGGTATATCAGTGCAAGTTGAGGGTGGGGCTTTGCCAAAGAACACTTGACCTTCGGTGGCCCAAACGATGCGACAAGCAAATAAATAAATAAATAAATAAATGAAATTAAATAAATAAATAAGTAAATCAATATAATATTAAATATATAATAAATACATGAATAATGAATAAATACATAAATAATAAATGAATAAATAAATAAATAAATAAACAAATAAATAATAAATAAATAAATAACGCTCCGGTAAGAAACAGAAAACACGACGGTGTCTCAATTACGTCATATAGCAATTGTTTGGGATATGGGGGGGGGGGGGGGGGACGTAAACGGAGTTTCAAAAAAAAAACACACTCAAATATCCCTCATTTTCTGTGCTTGAAAAAATAGGCGGGCGTCCACCCCTGCCACCTCCCCCCCCCCGCACTGCCTGTGGTTGCCACCTCTCTGCCATCATTCTGTGTAGGTCCTGCAACACGAGCAGGTAGTATGGCGCGATGAAATTTTCAATGATGAGCATGTATTGATGGGTCAAAAAAACCTTAGCCACCAATCCACCCACAACCCCGCCCTAAAATTTTCCGTCCTGGTCGTCATGGTTTGTCATTAAAATGAATGGCGTGATTTCAATCGCGATTTCGTTGACATTTAGGGTGAGCAGATGGCCTATTGTCTGAACAGTGACGGATGAGGACAAATTCTTCAACATTAAAGTTAGTGCATGTTAATTCCCGCAATGTGACTGCGTTTGCGATTATCGCCTGAAATTCAGCACGCATGCCTCCTACATCTGTTGAAGAGTCTTCTCTCTTTAAAGGTCGTCTTTGCCACATCTTAAGCGGTTTGCATGGAACATTTATCACACCTTCCCTTGTACGGCTTTCAACTCACTATGACCGGTAATTGTCGCAACGTGCTCATCTAAGGTTCATTGTTTTTAGGATTGAGAGATAACGTTTATCCGCTCTTAAAAGGCAACTATGTTTTGGTGTGAATGTAAAACTTTTAGGTAAAAGTATTGAAAGACATAAAACACGCCGTTATCATCAAAGAAAGGTTATAACTTCCGGGAAACAAAAATCTGGCTGCAAAAACTGAATGTGTTAAATTTTAACACCCATGGAGTTGCACAATATGAATACCAGACGTGGCGTTAAAATGTTAAACCACCACGGGTGTTATTTTTACCACTAAATGAATTATGTTCATACACCAAAGCATTGCTTTTACACCGGTATTCATATTGTGCAACACTCTTTGGCTGTTAAATTAACGCCCAGATTTTTTGCAGGTGTTGTGAGTTTTGCGGTGACACAAAAAGTGCAAAGAAAAACCACCAAGCCGCAATGAAAGTCAAATGATTAAAATCGCCTGTAGTAATTTCATTGTGTAGCTGTCTTTCGCGTCTCATTTATATTCCAAATTGTTCAGCATACAATCGCGTTAGTCTGTGTTCGTATAAAACATCTTTATACGTTTAATTTAAATTTACAATGCGGCAGGCATTTACACGTAAAAACAAAAATTAAGTACAAAGTAAGTGTAAAGTGTACTAATCCATGTAGAAAAAATGAATCATTGACTTAATGCTCAGTGTGATAGTTGTTTGTCTGCCATGGATGTCATTTGAAACGTTGTCATTTGAACATCTGTTTTGTCTTTTGCTCTTCGTTTGTATTACAAATTTGAAGGGGTTTTCTGAGTAGCAGAGTTTCGCAAAATATAATTTTTTTTTTGAAGACGATGTATTATGTGCATGCGGAAACTCGCATATTCATTTTGGATAATCAGACATTTTCAGAGAAAAGTATTCCACTAGTCAAATGCCCGGTACACCTTTACCAGCCTTATACAATTGGCAACGAAATCCAAATATTGGGAATTGCCCATACTAGGTATCCTAACTAAGGTTTATCTGTGAAAAAAATAAAAGAAGCTAATTTCAACTGATTTGGTAGGTATGGGTATGGACAACTACCAAAAAAAAAAAAAAGAAGAGAGATAGGGGTTGCCGGAAGGGAAACTTTTTATCGGAGGTCAAGGTCGATTGACCTTTGACCAAAATAGCTATGATTCTTGTATGAGTCATATTTCATCACCAGAATATGGTATATAGATAAAATTGGTTGTTCAAAATGATGCGCAGAATAAAAAAGGTAAGAAGACTTAAAATAGCAAGTCAACTCTTTGGATCAAGATCATTGCCACTTTAAAAATGAGTCAAAGGTCCAAAAAGTAATTTTTTCCACATAAAATGGCATTATGATTGATATTTCAAGCAACATAATATCGCGTATATAAGCATGATATTGATTGTTTAAAATGTGCAGAATTACAAAAGGTAAGAAAAACTTAGAAAAAAAACAAAAACTTTGGACCAAGTTCTTGACTTAGAAATGAGTCAAATGTCAAAAGTAGTCATTTCTATCGTGAACTATGCTATATTAGTGATTTTTTAAAAAAAATTATTAATGCAACAAAAATCCCCAGATATTTGAAGAGTTAATTTTGACTATTTGAGCGGTAAGGGGTTATTATTTATCACAATGTAGCGACTAAGTTGGAAGGGATCAAGCTTCACTGACCCCTTGACAAAAACACTATAATTTCTATGGAAGCAAACAACCTGTTGTAATGATGATCATACCATGTTGTCCAAAACGCACAGAATGAATGGCCGTAATAAATTTGACAATGACATCTTATACCATCAAAATGATGCTGATAATAACTTGAACTTGCATTAACTATCAGCCAACACAAAAGAAATGAATGATTATTAGTGCCTCCTTCTTCATCTTCATCTGCTGCAATTAGTTCTTGCATCTGTGTATCTTTCCATTGTCGTAATGTCCACAGCCCACACCCACATGCAGATACACACGACATGCCAGCTTTCATGCCAGCCTGCATCTCATGGTTTGACATTACCTTTCGCCTTCTTGCAGTTGCCAGCAGATTCCTTTGAGAAGCGTTGTCTGGCGCAATACCACCAGTAGAGCATCTTTTGGTTTGAGTTTTCTGTTGGAATTCTAATTCACCATCCTCTTCCTTTTGGGTTCAAGATGGAGGTGTTCAGATGCTTCCATACTCACAACTTGAAGATTGAACACGCAGGGAATGTTGAAGCGGTTGCATTTTCTCGTTTGGTGGTAGACGGTCAGGATTGATCTTTCCCTTGGCTGCTTGCTTCGTGCACTTAAGATAGCGAGACTTTTCGAGAGGAGTATCCCCACAGCCAAATGTGATCTGCATTGCTTTTAATCCGGCTGTTCGAATTTCGGAGACAGGTGAAGTGTTACTTGTGAATGTTGTGATGACACTGGCAGGAAATTTGCATTTGTAGAGAGCACATTTGGTATGTCCATGAATGCATGAAACAGTGTCGTTTCCAGACCAGCCATACTTGAAGAGGAACTCCTCACGGTCACCGATGTCTATGGTAGAGATGTCGTAAAGACCATCAAAGTCTGCTTGAAGATACAAGTTAGTACAGTTGATAGGTCTATGATAGCAGAGCAAAATCAAAATATCAGTGTCCTGGGTGACAACAACAACTATAATGCTATAATGTAAAATATAGCCGAAAATCTCGGGGGTCCCTCCGAGATTTTTCAATAATTAATAAATAAAAAAACTAAAGACAAAAAGAAGGTTACATGAGTTATACCTCATCTGAAAGAGCAGACTCTGCTCTTTCAGATGAGGTATAACACATGCAACCTCAAAGCCTTTTTAACCCTTTGGATGCTATAATGTAAAATATAGTCGAAAATCTCGGGGGTCCCCTGGAGATTTTTCATTAACTGATAAAAAAATAACTAAGGACATTCAGAATCTATTATTGCAGGCAGGTTATGACTTTGGGGCATAAAGCTTTCAAATAATAAAAAATCCCCAAAACTGAACTTGGGCTTTAATTTGGCTTCGGATCTTAATTAAATTTATATGAATCAAGTACAAAGAATGAATATATAGGCCTATATCTTACCATGATCTCTGCCATCATTTACAGATTGTGAAACTTTTTGTCGTTTATTTCGTGGTGCATGCTCTTGCTCCTCAACATCTGGCTCCTTTTGAATGAAAAGTGTTCGGCATCTATGATGGACTTTCATAGGAATGTTGCTGGTCCATTTTGTTGTCAATCGCTCTAACAATGAAGAGTCATCGATACGTCTACACTGTTTAATGAGGTTCTCATATCCCTTTGTGTACAACCGCTGTAGCTTTCCTGCTTCTGAAGAGTCCTCACTACATATTTCACAAACTTCCATGTTGGTAATTTGTTGTACAGGGTTTTTCGTTTTACTTGTTGTTAATTAGAGACAACATCACTTTCTCTAGCATAGTCCTATACATGTCCGAGAATTCCTACAAAGTGCATCAAACTACAGAAATACTACAGCCTAGTATGGGCCACTGTATGAGTCACCATATAAATATTTTAAATTTGTTCTACTTGCAATGTAATGTTGTGGATTTTGACATCAAGTCAAAACAATGCTTGACATACACCATATGTTGTTGCTGAGATGGACAAGGTCGAAGACATTTGACCCCTTAGTGACCATGAGTCCTATTCACTCTCCTTCCAATTCAATTACTTATGTGCATTTTTATACCAAGACCATACAAGGTCATACACATACCATGTGTGTTGATGAGGCATGATTAATAGGTAGGGCCTAGTGTTTTAGGCTGGGTCAATGACAAAAGACCCCCCCCCCTCGCAA
>JZLH01S0092885.1:70718-89581 GCA_001188425.1 Eucidaris tribuloides | reverse complement strand
TAAACAATTAAGTTTTGATAATTTTGGGGATGTTTTCTGACATGTTCCGGGGTGACAATAGAATATATTGTGTAAGATTGATGAAACATTTCTTCTACCAAATACCTAGGCTTTAAGATTGTCATTTCTTAAACAAAAAGAATGAGGTGGTGTTGCTTTTTCTTGTATTTCTATCCATGCACCAAGGAATGCCAATGATGCTAATTACATGTCACTATCATATCAGATGATATGAACCAAGCAAAGAGATAATCTCAATCATTCAGGATCCTAGGGGTATTTGCTATAGACCTAGACCCTGACTTATCTCTCTTTTTTCTGGTTTGCAAACAAGTTTTTATTACAATTCACACATCTCTTCAAAGCTGCTTGAACAAGACTCAACCCATTTGGATCTTAGCAGAGTGTGTGAACCATGGAAACCAGGCATTCCATTAACCTTAAAACAATATTTGAAAGCTCTTTTTAAATTTAAAACACTGTTATAGCACTTACTAAATGGTTCATGTGGTGAAATATTATATTTTCTTCACAACCATTGCTTTCTGGTCAGATACACATATTTGGATTACAATTACTTAAACTCTATCATCTTGCCAAGTTTGCCATCATCTCTTGCAAATACTGAACACAGTGATAATGTATCTGCAGCAAAATGATATAAACAACTTTAATTGAAACCTAAAAATTCAAAATGGTTTTGGGTCTTTCACAGTCAGTGGTTGGTTTTAGCCTTGTCCATACCGCACTAAAGTGGATACAGCTTTGGACTCTGGCCTAGTTCAAAAGATATCAATCATTTACTCAGCCATCAAAATAAAATTTATCGGTCCAACTCAATTTGAACAATCATTGAGCAATTATATCTATAAATTAAGTAAAACTTATGAAAAGGGGTCAAGTATTTCATGCAGTCATCATATGTGGCCAATTTAATAGCAAACACAGACATTCAAATAAGATAGTGGTTAATGATTTTTAAATCACTCTAAAAACTGATAAAGTAGCTAATAACAATTATAGGCACTGGTATATTTCTTTTTAAATTGTTTCATGGTTTTCTTTGTATGTTTTTTCATATTCTGGGCAATTTTATTAATATGCTCCACACAGTTGTGATTTTGACAATTTCTGCATAACTCCTGTCAATAAATAAAATATATATTTACCAACTTACAATGGTATACAGTCAAACCTGTCTATAGTGGCCACCCAAGGGAAACAAAATGTGTGGCCTTTGTAGACAGGTGGCTGCTATAGACAGGTTCTTTAACACATGATTTGTCTCCAGGAATTTTGTTTTAGGGGCCACTATAGACAGGTTGGCTGCTATAGAGAGGTGGCCACTAAGACAGGTTTGACTGTAATCATAATAAAATGTATTTTATGAAATGACATTGAAAGCAGAATTTTATCACAACAATCTCTTGAAAAGTATTTTGATTGAACACCATATTTACAGTGTATTATACCACATAATTGTATGTTCTGTGAAGTATGGATGGATGCATATTGCATGTTTGACATGTATTCCATTATCAAGCACATTTCATTAAATACTTGTACCTAATAATTTATCAAACTTATGGTCTTTAAAAGTTAATTCAGACAGTAGGACGAAGGTAAACTTATTTGTCATTAGGAAATTTTCTCAATAAAAATATAATATCTCTGTTATAATCCATACATATCAGTGAACATCAATGTTAACAGTAACAGTATATCCTACTATTTAATTAATAATATATTACTCCACCAAGCGTCAGCTTTGATGGTGATAACACTATTTTGTTAACCAATTGATCGTATACTGACACTACGCTGACACCTTACTCGCTGGCGTCACTTTGTTTGCACAGAGCCCCGAAAATTGTTGACTCTGTCAACAAGAAGTAGCGTCCTTTTCTGGTGTTTGCACAGTTTTTGTTCTATTGCTTACACACCTCGTACATGGCAGCAGTTCATTTTACAGGTAGTCTTTTTTGCATATCAGTGTTAACATGAGACTTTAGGGCAGCCAGAAATGAACATTAAGTAAAAGGTGTAATTACCAATTACATTGCAAAGATGACAACAAAGCAATAATTTCATTTCAAGAAATATCTTGCATTCCAATTTCCAAGCAGATAATATTCTGAAGGAAATTCTTTTAAAGCCACATTATTGTTTTGGTTGATTCAACAAATTTTTCAGCAATTGTTTAAATTGTACCTATAACGTTGTCCCTACAACACTAGAAAACAACCTCAAACTGACGATATCAATGTATCTTAAACAATCTGTAAGTTGATATTAGCTGAGGGAAATGCTGGGTCCCCCCGCCCCCAAACATTTTACATGTTGAGTAATTTCCTAAAAAATGGAATTTCAGAGTGAGCGATTTTCAAGGCATTGATATAGGTCTATGTACAAACAAAATAATAGCATTTTCAGCAAAGAATTTCATTTTTGATTATACAAGCTTAATTCTACAGCATTGCTTCTTATAGTTTGTGTTTAAGCCCTGATGCCCTTGAATTCAGCAATTGCTGCAGTATGATGTCACACATAAACAGGGTTGGCCAGAGTGGGAAATACTGGCGGTAAATACCGGTAAATACCGTCTCGATAATTTTTGAGGAAAGTGGGAAATAGTTGGAAATACAGGGAAAAATTATGAAATACACTTCTTGAATATTCTCAGGTATTGCCCACGTAATTCCTTAGTATTTTCTGGTATTTCCATGTACCTCTGTATACATCTTGAGTACTTCCCGGCACTTTCCGTTTTTTCCCAGTGTTTCCCGCCTGGGTGGGAAATACCTCAATTTACCGGGAAATAGCCAACCCTGCACATAAAGGCACTTTCAACATTAAGACTGAACTCTGATGGACTGAAATTTTAGAAAACATTACAGGGCATTCAATTTCAAAAATTGTTTACAAATCTCTTTACCACCAATAGACTTCTTGAAAAAAAAAGAAAACTACAAGATTCTTTCTATAGGTCTATTATTTCAGGTTCTGAATGGACACTAACTGTCTCATTTCATACAATGTAAATTGCTTGTGTTTACTCAGTGAAATCAAAACAGAAAATTAAATTACATGTAATTATGCAAAACAATGAATTTGGCCTTTTAGAAAACAAAAAAAAGTCACTTTAGGTTAGGATGGAATTATCAGCATATATTGCAATTTGCAAACCCATGTTCGAAGCCTTTTATACCATTATTGCAATACTCTTCCAATAAATATTAATACCAACTGAATTTATCACAGTGAACTATTCACTAAAATAAATAGAATTAGCAATTTAATTAAATGTGGAGCCCTTCTCTCTGGGCTTATTAGCGAACGTTGCCGTTACTAAATTTAGGTCAGATAATTTGCTTCATATCCTGCAAATAGCAAGCCAGTGTCCTTGAATGAGTGGTGGCGTGTTAAATGAAATATTCAGTTAAACGCACTCTTTGGAAATTGAAAATTGCCAATTTTATGCTCTGCAGCTAGTGGAGTTATTAAAAAGCGGCCTAATGGCAGTTGGTATTGTGGGAAAATATAAATGTGTACTGTCAACAAGTGTGTGAAAACAAGATTTTCAACATTTTTTGTTCCGTTGGTAATGTGACCTTGCTTGCTGTGTAGGGCAGTATGAATGAAAAAATCACAGAGAAAAAAGTATCTGGTTTCACTCCATGTGGGGTGAAGCGATTCTTGGTGAGCGTAAGCCGGTGAGGGGTAAAAAAAGTAGTTACCCCTGACCTTTAACCTGTTAGATGATTTCAAGAAAAAGAGGAGAGAGTCGTGAGGAACATATTGGTTTCAATTTGCAACCTTTGCACCCCTGAACATCAGCTTGAAAGCTTGATGACAATATGTGCAGCGGTGCATTTCGACGAGCTTGATCCATTGATTTTTTTAAAACCGATCATATTTCTACCGTGGCATTTTCAAAAACACCATAGTCACGTTTGTGTAGGTTCATTTATTTGACTTGGAGCGAGGAATGCTAGTCGAGGAACAGCAAGCGTACATGTCTGATGACGAGCCATTATGCAACGTGTGACTCTGAAAGTAAATACATGAGATGCATCGATCATGAAGGTTTTGTTGACTACTGCGGACACTTCAAGCTACAATTTTCCTTTTCCCCCTTGTCCGTCCATCCCCAGAGGGCCAAACAAATCTCGAGTAGATTTGTAAGTTTTGGAAATATACAACAATGAACAGCGGTTACTGATTATTGTGTGTTTCATTCATCTATTCATCATGCACAGGTGTGCGTGCTTTATGATTCCAGATGGGTCTGTAATGGATGGATAGTCACTCAACTTCTCTGGAGCACTTGCGTCAATTGCGTTTTTCGTCAAGATATTCAGATATTATTTAAGTTAAAGTGGCTTTCACTTTGAGTGGGATACCTACAACATTCTCCGGTTGCAGTGACATTATTATCAATCGATGTGATGACTTCTACCGCAGTTTGCAATGAGGACTCCCCCTACTGTCCATTACTGGAGAAGTATGTGAGGATTTAAAGGAGCTATGCCACGAGTGATTATCAGATTAACAATGATTGTAAGTGTTGATTTGTTTTGAGTAGTGTTGTTGTTAATCATGTGAGCAAGTTATAATTTGTAATTAAATCAAATTAATGTAATCTTGTGTAATAATTCATATTCAGTAATGTAATATTATTATTATTAGTGGTAGTAGTAGTACATGTAGTAGCAGTAGTAGTAGCAGTAGTAGTAGTAGTAGAAGTAGTAAAAGTGGTGGTGGTAGTAGTATTCAGTACTTAGAAGTAGTAGTAGTGGTAGTAGGAGTAGTAATAGTAGTATGGTTAGGTAGGTTCCTTGCAGAAAAAAATGAGCAGCAAATTATTACCTTGAACTTGCATTCAGTTAAATGGAGGGTAATTATTTTGCATCAAAGCCTCATAGAATCAGAAGAAAGCTTTTATTTGTGTTGTATCATTCACGGTACAGATCATGATCAGACAACGTTTGTGGCGCAGAATAACATTATTTCTGACTTTCTATCCTGTCTGGTTTCTTATATGAAGAACACCTTGACATTTATTTACCACACAACTTTTTGACTAGTCCAACTGGATGTGCTTGCAACTAACACTAGAAATACTAGAGTGTGTTTGGCTTCTGCCGAGGTCAAAGGTTATAGGTGTACCTGACACAGCATGCCCATATTGATGGGATGATGTCATCATTAAATTTCCGCTTTCCCACGAAATCAGATCTGAAGTGTACTAGTGTACTGACATATTTATTACCCCAACATACAGATTTATTCTTTTGCAGCATAAACATTCACTCTGGCTTACTTTATAGTCAATATTTTGTCTGAATTCATTCATGGTTTCAAATGATATAGTGATTGTAGTAAGAAGTTGTGGTGATTTGTAAGATATCAAATGTTAATGCTGATCACAAATTTTTACTGCCAATATGATGACTGAAATCTGCTATCATATTCAATTATGAATTTCTGTGACAATGAAATCTGAAATCATTCTTTCAGTCTCTTCCTTTTTACATAATTTCTTAATTAAATATGTCAAACTAAAGATGCAGTATTTGTATTCAGAATAGAATAAAAAAGAGGATCTGTGAATATCTTTTAATGCAACTTTGGTAAAATCACAATACATGTATTATGCAGGTCAATGAATGGAACATGATGTCAAGGAAATTTAAATGTCTGAAATTTTCATACAGTGTAGAATTGAAGCCATGCATGTGATTACTTGAATGCTGTATGGAATACAACTGAAATGCCTAAAATATATAACTTGGTTGTAAAAATTGCTTTAACAAAAAAAAAGCTCAATTGAATCAACTAATACATATGCGAATAGATCATAGTAAAAATGATATAATTTCCTTCATAAATGTAACATGGCTCAATCATTCTCAAGCATGCCCATTACACAGCATATAGTGTTAAATGTATGGTAAAGGGAAAAGAAAATACTTTATTTACTTCTCATAAATAAACATCAATTATTAACAAACAGTAAATATGTATGTGATAAACTGACAAACTGGACTAGTAGCACTTAATGAAATGTTGCTATGTCAATCACTTAATTTCTCTGTTTCTGCTCGAAGTATAATAAGAGTGAAGACAATTAGATAATTGGATAAAAGTGTTTGATTTCTACAAGACAGATGACACCAAGCTTTTTGCCAATGTACAAGAAATTTCCTTTTTAAAGCCAGATTTCAAAATAAACCTGTGATCCCTCTTGTACATCTAACAGCTTTGAAAAATGCAGTAGTTCTAACAATCATATTTTGGTAAAAGTTAATCTTGACCAAAATAGATTGATTGCCAATATAACTGCATTATCTGTACAGTGCCAGTTCTATTCAATTGTGCAAATGGACTGAACCTAGAATCTGTATTGTGAAAAGCTTTGTATGCCAATTTAAAGGTCTGCCCCCAAAGTTTACTTTACAGATCAAATAGCGTACTAAAGCGCGAGAAATAAATACCCCCCCCCCCTCCCCTCTTTTTTTCTCCTAATCATCTCTTCACTGGCTTTGCCCAACTTCTCAACTCGTTGCCACGCAACGCAACGCTTTGAAGCCAAGAATCTGCTGGGGGCCGCGTGGGTACCGCCTACTTGTACGTTGACCTTTGACCGCTCACACGCCGATCGTTTTCATTCACGTTTGAGCTCGGGGGTACCGGGGAGAAAAACAGCTTCAATTTATTTGTGTTCCGAAGCGTTTCTACCGATTTAGCAAACACTAGTTGAAATTTACAGTGGAGAAGGGCTTTGCTGTTGAAGTGGTAAAATATCTTTTAATTTACTTGAGGGCAAAGGCTGGAAAAACGAGCCAAACTACACTGTATTTTTTTTACCGCTGGTGGACTGCACGTATTACAAGTGCGTAGTACTGCCAACGGTTAGCTCAAGTCTGTGTGGCCGCCACGTCCCGTGGTGTTGATGTACCGGATATCGAACAGCTGCTCTGCTCAGCTCCGCGGTGAACCTGCGGCTGTACTGTCGGAACAGAACGTGTCGTCTGTCCTGTTGTTTACCGCCATGACAAAACTCTAGCTGTATTTCCACATTAACGGAATTGTGTGATTAGGAGAAGGCAATTCGGGGGAAGAAAGGGTGAAAATGTCGGATAGGGACGAACGTCTTGAGCGCGTAATCCAGGTAGGTAATCATTCAGTCCCATCCATTCATCTTGGTGTTACTGTTCTAATAAAAAGAAAACGGACTTGGCTTTTTACCTCCCACACATACGAGGTAGATGGCTTAACAGTCGGGAATTGAACCATCTACACACGACATATCATGGAACATGTTGATGGCATGTTAATAAAAATAATTTGAAAACAAAAGTTTGATATGAACAAAATTCTGATATGGTGATGAATACTAGCGTTAAATTTCATGATCACGTCATTGGTCAATGCCTTTTTGGACTATTGCTAACAATTGCTTGTTGTTTTATGCTTTGATTGACCCCCAAAAAATATTTTTTTAAATGAATTTTAAAATGACAAAATCACTACTCTGACATTCGTTTGAGTCACCTTTACTGGGACGTCCGGCACGCATGCGGGACGTTTATTGGAACAGGTAAGTTAAGTGTGTCAGTTTGTTTAACTTTTCTCAGAAACAAGATCATATTCCCTCATTAAAAAAATATGATATATAACGAGATATTGTACTTCACATATTCGGTACCAAATTTGTTAATGACTGGCGTCTGCTTCAAACGGAATGTTTCTTTCCGATGACTCGTACTGACACATTCGCCATTTTTCTCCAAAGATTTATTGCGCGTCATGCCAGCCCACACGCTCGCGTGGTAGCACAGCGCGAGCGGGCCTGGTGCAGCTTCGGAAAAACATGGCCAATGTGTCGGTACGAGACGTCGAAAGAAACCTTTCTGTTAAGGAAGCAGATGCCAGTAATTGATAAAATTTGGTGCCAAACATGTGAAGTACAGTTTTTAGTTTCATAACATACTTTTTAACGAGTGAATGTATTCTTGTTTTTCAGAAAAAGTTCAGAAAAGTTAGACAAACTGATATTCATTGCCTAGTTGCCTAGCTTGCCTTGTTTGATTGTACTCAGCCCGCGTGCAAGCGTGTGCGGGCCTCGGCCTGCATGCAAGCGTGTGCAGGCTGTCACAGTAAGAGTCACCTTGGCAATCAGACATGAAAGAGACAGCATGGTTATTGATATTACCAGTAGTGCATTGTCCAATTTCCAATTGGTATATAGATATCATGTGTGGACATCAGCAGCATCAGCATCAGGGTACGGAATACATGTAATAAGATGAAATCCTGTAGAATGTAGATGTTCCGGTTTGCACTTCAGGTTTTGTAGCAAACTGAACTGACGAACATAACTTATGCGTACATGATATGAGGAGCGATGGTTTGGAATCTTATTTCTCACCAGTACTTGTCCAGTTGTTTTTTAAAGACATAAATCAATCTCTCGAAATATGGGAGTGGGGCGCTCACCACACATTTTGTTTATTCTTGCATAGTGTAACTTGCCATAGCAAAGAAACATACACAAGGCCGCATAGTTGCTGCTTTATGCAATGGCAAATACACAGTCAACTAATACTCATTTGTATCATAGGCCTGCTTTTCATGATTAGGGCCCACTGCAGTATGCTCTTTTATAATACAGTAACAATACATTTAGTAAAAAATAACACTGCACAAAAGCCGCAAACCATCCACGCTAATGGTGCTGGCCCAGCTACTTTACAGTTCTCTACTATTTGGCATATTAAAGGCAAGGTTCACCCTGACATCAAGTTGGTTTTAATAAAAGTAGAACGATGAGAGAAAGATATTGATGAAAGTTTGGCGAAAATCCACCAAAGAATGAAAGAGTTATGAGGTTTCAAAGTTTTAAATTTGTGACGTCACATGCGAGCAGCTCCCAATATGTCATGTAATATAAATTCCATAAATTGCCATTTTTAAATGGTTAATGATAACTGAATGAATTTTTTTCATAGAAGCATGTATGAAGTAATGTTTCCAATAATACTGTATACTGAATGCACAGGTAATATCATTTTCAAATCTCTGAGAAAACGGCACTTTTATGGAATTTTTATCACATGACATATGGGGAGCTGCTCGCATGTGACGTCACAAAATGAAAACTTTGAAACTTTATAAGGATTTTCGCCAAACTTTCATCAATATGTTTCTCTCATTGTTCTGCTTTTATAACAACCAACTTGATGTCAGGGTGAAACTTGCCTTTAAATCTAGGCTGACCCCTACTCATGGTACAAATGAGAATTACACATGTAGTGCATGGGCTAATGGACTTTCTGTATCATTCAATCAGCATCAAGGCCAAATGAAATAGAGTTATGAGGTTTCAAAGTTTCAGATTTGTGACGTCACATGCGAGCAGCTCCCCATATGTCATGAGATATAAATTCCACAAAAGTCCTGTTTTCGCAGAAATTTGAAAATCATTTTACCTGTGCATTCAGTATATTATCAGAAACATTATTTCACACATGCCTCTACGAAAAAACCCCATTCAGTTATCATGAGCCATTAAGAAATGGCAATTTATGGAATTTATATTACATGACATATGGGGAGCTGCTTGCATGTGACGTCACAAATTTAAAATTTTGAAACCTCATAACTCTGTTATTCCTTGGTGGATTTTCGCCAAACTTTCATCAACATGTTTTTCTCATCGTTCTGCTTTTATTAAAACCAACTTGACGTCAGGGTGAACCTTGCCTTCAAGATTTTGTAGAAGATATAAGTTTAAAATAATTATTATGGCTCAAAAAAAAAAACATTTGAGTTGAATCGTAGTACCCACTTCTCCATGTTACTTTAAGGGTGTTACTGCTTTTGAGTAACTTGAGTGCCAAACTGCTGGGGAAATAATAATCAGTATTGTCTATTATTTGGTTTATACACCCTGCAGCAATCGGGAAAGACCAACTTTAGTTAAGAATTAAAGCCAATGGTAGGATATGTAATGCTGTAACTAGTCAACAAGCAACTAGCTTTAAAAATACCTTTAGAGTAGCAAGATACATGACATGAATGGGATTAAATTCTTAAGGAGAAGTTTGTACCAGGATGTGATGATTGGCCCTTTGTGTCTGTAGCTTGAGATCCAATCCATTGTACATGCACCCAAACAATTGGCTTACAAGGACACCACAAGATAATGAGTTAGGTTGAACCAAGGAGTAAGGCTGAACCATAGAATCAACAGTACTCTGTAAATCTGTATTGAGACATGGTGTGCAAGTGGATTAGCCTACTAAAGTATGGTATTTGCATGTAATGATAGTCCATGTTTTAAATGGATTAGTCACAGGACTGTGAGCCTCTAACCAGTTTTAGCAACCCTCAGTGAACATTGTGAATGTCATTGTCATGCAAGTACAGGAAGTTTCAACTTATCTGTTGCCCATTGCCTCAGAGATTCTTTAATTCTCATAGAGTTAATACATGACACATCCAATGTAGCCAACAGGTTTTAGATCATGGTGAACATGATTTGTAGCTTGCAGTATATTGCCTTCAAGATCTGCATTTGAGATAGTGAACATGTAATTGCATACATTATGAGCATAACATATTTTGTAGTATTTTGAAACTTGAAGTGGTGATATGAAATGTTTACATTCTTGCTATCTAATGCTTTTAACAATTCTTTTAAGTAAAATAAAATAAAATAAAAACTTGCAGAATGGACCATTTACCATTGTGGTTGAAAAATGCCTGATGCATATATGAATTCATAATTCTACGGAATACAATGGCCATACAGAAAAAGAAATAAAATTTAAGTCATGTCATAATCACATTGTGATTGATGATATGATTAGCATTTCAAATACGGTGTACCCTTGTGTATTCCAAATCTGCCAAGTTAAGGTATGTACATGTGCATTAGGGAAGTGTGAGTAGAAGTACTGTACTACTACTTTCCACACACAAAATGGCGAAGTCTTCAAAGTGTACACTAGATGCAAGACACAAACTGTACTTAGTAGGCCCTTTTGTAGATGAACCCAAGCTTTTCTGACATTCCCAAAGCTTTTAAAATATTTTCAGAAACCTTATTATTTCACTATTTGAAGAGGTTACCTAATCTGTGTGTGTTTTCACTTACTTCATGTCAAGGGAAGTAAACCAACAACTTTCTCAAGCAAAGTACGTGTTCAAACAATGGTCTCTTGGCTTTTACTTTGCAGACCATGTTTGTGTTAGCATGCTACTAAAAGTTCTTAATTCCATCACACTGACAGTGTATAGAACTCTGATTCACTTTAGAACTTACTGTAACCTCATATTTGTAAAGTCTACCCCTAGCATTGTCCATGGGCGAATGGACCAATTGTATCCTTCAACCTAATTCAGGCTTGGGGCAGTTCTTTGCCATGTAGTTGAACTTTGCATTATTTCACATTTCAGTTATGTTGATGTGGGAATTGAATTAGAAATTGTAATAGTGGAATATAGATGTTGCTATGAATAATTACCGAACATACATGTACTACAGTCGCACTGAGTGAAATGAGCGAATGACCCACAACTGCCTGTAAACAGGGCTCGACACTAACACTTGCCCGCTTGTCCGGGGCAAGTAAAATTTCATGTCAGGCAAGTAAAAACTCAAAATGTTAAACTTTACTTGCCCGATTGGGCAAGTAAAATTTTGATCATGAAATGAGCAAAACATGTCCAAAAATCTTAACCCCCCCCCCAAAAAAAAAAATGTCTAAAATTAAAGTTATCATTAATCAATTGATACTAAATTTCAAATTTTTTTGTTCATTGTATTTCATTTTATGACTCTTCAACTTCATAAATCACACCTTTGCAACCCCTAGAATTAGAATAACGAAAGCCCAATGCTATAAAAAAAAGCCTTATTGTTTACAATTAGTGAGAAATCATTTTTAATGGTTTTTTTTATTGTTTATTTTCGGGCAAGTAAATTTCTCATTCAGGGAAAGTAAAAATCTGAAAGTGATAATTTCACTTGCCCGAAGGGCAGGCAGGAAAAAAAGTTAGTGTGGAGCCCTGCTGTAAATGTAGTAATATCAAGTTGAACTGTTGAAGACATCTACATACAATATGGTCTGAAGGCTGAAGTCTTCTACTACAATATGGTCTGAAGGCTGAAATGCCCCAGACCTGTCATTGGTTGATTAACCTTGTGGAGATGAATTGATTTCAATATAAAATACATTCTTCATAGATCCCAGCCCTAGATATATTGTTTTTAGTCTCCAATGGGTTAAAAAAGTAGCCAAAATGTGATAGTAAAAAATATTAAAATTGTAATTATGGACACCCATCTCTAACAACGGGTTTCTGGCAAGTTTGTGATTATTGATCCTTTGATACACCCTAACAGCAATGTGCCACATGGCATTGATCATCCCAGGGTCTGTGACCTGCATGAATGGAAGTGATCTGTTACTGAGTTCAAAGCACAGACGTATCAGACACCCCGCAAAATAAACCAAATAAAACATTTATCTTTCTATAAAGCCTCAGTTCCTCACTCATACAATCAACATTGATTGTTATGCACAGATCAAAGGACCATTTTGTATGTTTATACTATTAATGTATTGATTTTGCCCAGGTTTAATAGTGTCTTGTGCATTCCAATTATTTCATGTTTTACCTGCAAGGTGTAAAGTACGCAGCAATGTTGTAACTCCAATGCTAACAGATCGAACGCTTCCACATCAAAGACAAGGGGGGATTTTAATGTTTTATCGGCGCATCTATTTGCTTTGCATGCCATTGTTTCTAACCAGGGGTTGCCTCTCATAGTTGGGTTGTTTAGCGGTTGCCACGGGTTACCGGTTCGAACAGCGTATCTAATGTAACACCAACATAGTGTGTAAATTATTCACTGCAGTGTTCCATGGGTTCTTGTGAAGTTTATGAGTACATGCTGACAAAAACCTTCACGTTGGACAACTCTAAAATGAATTGCTGGTACTCTGGATCAAATTACAGAACAGTTATCACAACCCTCCTTGATAGTACTGTATGTAGTTTTGTGCACAAGTTGGCTGTATGTGCAAGCACATCATGAGAGTCTGTGCATTCCTTTACTGCAGCTCTTGCTCTATTCAGCATTAGTTTTGCAAGTCTGTGTATTGATTTTCAGTCATTTGTTATTGACCTTCAGTAGTGTGTTTTATTTGCATTTTTGTGCAAATATGTGCAACTTGCAAATTAGCTATGTGACAACATTCGTTGCATGTTATGTACATGTACCAGAATCTTCGCTGCTCAGTGTACGGTTTAAATTTTTTTCTTTTGCTCAGGATGGAATGAATAAACTCCCTCCACCCCACTCCACCCGCTACCCCCCCCCCCCCCGAAAAAAAAAACTGGTCTGCAGTTCTGCAGTGATGTTTTTATTAATTAGTTGAAATCTGTGTATTCACAAACTAAGAAAGAACCATTTATCAATCCTTTTCTTAAAGGCACTGTATAACAGTGTTTCCAGTTTAAAAAATCTGAGCTGCATGATTCCCCATGCTACCAGTGTCTCTGACATGGTCTAAAAATGAAGCCCTGAAAAAATTGCAGTTTAAAACGATCAGTAAGTGCTTATAAAAAGTAAAAATCATTGAGAGACCATTCCAGCTTTCCCCCATAGACTGCTGTGTTGCAGAATTTCCTATCGCCCGATAGGAAATTCATACTACAGCCTATACAGTGACTGTTCAGTGTCCTCCTTCGATGATTTCATTCAACAACCTGAATATATACCCCGTATATGTCTCTACTTGAACTGAAATGGCCATGATTTTATATAACAATGAAATGAAAAGACTGCGATACTGATTGTCATCGATGTTTTCACAGTGATCCAGAGAGTCGACTCTTGCATTCCTAAAGTCAGAGTCACGACTCCTTGAAGATAGTCGCGACTCTGACTTTTGGCGACTTAGTCGTGCAACACTACAACCAATCGTAATTCTTCTCAACAATTGTACCATCATTGCTAAATGCACCCCTCATAAATGTCCCTCCTCTCCTGGAGTCCATGTTCCTAAAATGGTTATCAAGCGGTCAGTGGATAATGTTTGCCAAGAGAGACGATTAAACCAGCAGTTTACCACTTAATTAGGCCTGTTTTAAGATAAGAACATCAATACACTTGTATTTGACTGCTCTGTATCAATACAATTGTGTACACAATTCTCACTATTGGTATTGGCTAAACTTGATAAAAATTTCTGAACATCTTCTGACGGTCCCTCCCCCTTGTGCATGCAGATGGCGTTGGTGGTTTAAATCAATGGTGATTCAAATCATTGATTTAAATCATGATTTTTTTAGAAATAATTGTGATTCAAATTTTAAAAATAAATCAATTTAAATTCCCCCCAAAATAAAAACATTGCCAACCCAGGTGGATGGCATGTACAGTTTTGTAGATCACATACAAAACATGTACAGAATGCAATATTATCAATGCATTTGTACATTCATAATAATGGTCCATTCTTGCATCACATAGCAAATATATCACCAATGAGATCAGTCTCTGTGTGCTTGTATACATGTAGTATTACCCTGATAATATACAGTAACTAAAAATAGTAAAAAGGTTAAGTTTATCGTGGTTGCACTGTTATGATGCATGCATATGCTGCAAATGCATTACAGAATGACACAAGCACATGGAATAAAACCTACCCACATACAATAACCTCCCTGATTCTACCTAAGGTTTGTAGAAAATCAATTTATATTCATGTATCCTAATAATTACCTCTTGTAAATGTGAATTTATTAATATTTCTGTGATTGCTGTTTGAAATCTTCATGATTGAAATTTTGTGAATGTTGACAGCTCTGAATAAGTTGCATCACTCTGATCATGGATCCTAGGGTCCATGCTCTGATCTACAGTGTATGGGCAGGGGATCACAAACATGTGACTACTGTTCCAATCTCTGCGTCCCCCCCAAAAAACATTTCCACTTCCCATGCGTCTGTTAAGACCTCAACATGACCTCCTGAGGGTTTTTTAGCCAACCCCCTGAATCCAGGTTTATTTTTGCAGCGTAATTTGAGATGTTCTTTCTATTCGCACAACTGGATACTGCTAGCGAGTGAGACATTTTAGGTGTTTTCTTACGACTTACGCTCATGTGATCTTGCGAATCAACTGGTTTACTTCTGTCAATAAATTTGGGTGTACGTGTAAGTTTGTGGTGAAAAATCTTATGTCTTATTCATCTTGTATCATACTGTTATTACAGTAGAATGATGTTAGGAATTTGCTATTGTACTAGTGTACCATTTCATACTGTGCTCTAGACTTCATATCTGTACCATTGCAATTAAAGATTGTGTCAGGGATGTGCAAGTCCAATACTTCCCTTCATTATCAATACCAAACGGTAGTTTCGTACTTACAAATGGTGTGTTGAAAGTCTGAGATCCATATGTCATGAATTTGTTGTTTTATGAGAAAAACTAATAGCGACATGTTACCAGAATGTTGTTCTTTCTGTGAGTTTCAATTTTGCTCAAACTGCGAATCGCGGTTACTGTGCACCGTAGCAAGACCAGCACAGCCCTCTGATTGGTTAACGGCTATCCCCTGCGCGACCTTTGGCTACCGGCTGATCGGACCATTTTGGTACGGTACGTGCACGTTTGACGTCACGGATTTTTTTAAATTGCTCCTGAGCAATTTGAAAAAGGATGAAGTTTAACCGTCCAGATTTTCACCAAAACTCAATAGTTTACCCCAAGTCTCTATGAGAGGTGTTTATTTGTATTAATCTTCACATTGGATATGATTTCAGCTGATTTGATTCATATAGATGTTTTTTGACGTGCAAATCAATGACACTATCTTTAAAGCCCAAGTTTAGTTTTGGGGATTTTTTTTTTAATTGAAAGCTTTATGCCCAAAGGTCATATCACAACAATAACAGATTCTGAATATCTTTTTTAGTTTTTTGTAAATTATTAAATGAAAAATTCTCGGGTGTGGGGTGGGGGGGGGGTTATACCTCATTTCATGAAGAGCAAGTCTGCTCTTTCTGATGAGGTAAACTCTGAATAAACTTAACACCTTATTAACCCTTTGGATCTATAAATATTAAACCATACACTCAAAAAATTCCGTGGGTACCCCGTAATCTTGGGTCCCGCCCCCCCCACCCGGCGATTTTCATTAATTAATTAGCAAAATAAAAAACGAAAGCGAGGTTTTAGAATCTGTTATGCGTGTGATATGCCTTTGGGCATAAAGCTTTCAAATAAAAAAAAATTCCCAAAAACTAAAACTTTTGGCTTTAATGTGATTTATAATGTTCAGTAGGTTTTAGAGCCTGGGGCTTGACTTTCATCACACTTGCATGGATGATTTGAAATATACACACCCTGATCTCTACTGTAGACCGGTGAGAATAGGTAGTCTCGAATCCAGACAATGCAAGTTTTACTTCCTCGGAGTACAGCCTCCAACATCAGAACAAATCTGAGACACTACTAGTACAAGCAGTCAATTGAAGATCTATAGTTTCCTTTATGGAATGGGTTGATCTAAGCATGTGGACTGGAACGTCTGGAAGCCAGACTAACATTATACATACATGTATATGCAGACCTGAGTTCAGGTCATTTAGGAGTGAAAGGAAAAGTAAATCTCATTATGAATGTACATGTATGTAGGTTATTTGCTTTTGAAATGACTCATTTTGGGTGTGTAAATTGATCCACAAATACCACAATCATTGAGTTTAAAATTTCAGTGAAATTGTATTCCACTCAATAACGCCCTCTTCATTTAGTTGTCAAGTTAAGTCGTACTGCCATGCTACATACAGTATACATCATTCTACAAATCAATATTGGAGTTGATTGCCTGATGATTAATGTAGTCATCAAGTCTAAAGTGCTTACATACATTTTTTTGTCCAAATCAGTGTACTGCAAAATTACATTATAATGTGAATAAAAACCCTGCCATTCATTCATAACACCATGTGCAGTGAAGCATTTGACAGAAAGGAATTGCAAATCATCAAGGCACCTACAACAATGTACAACATGCAACATCCCAATTTACTTCACTGTGAATTTTATTGCTCTTTGACAAACCTGACATTTCAAATCATTTCATACACTATTTTTATGTTCAAAGCCTGATTTTTTTCTCTCTTTTTGCATACATGTTGGTTGCCCATCATTGTAATCACAAAATTAGAAGCAACATTAGCATACCTGGAAAGGTTAATTCTAAACTAGGTTACTGACGTGTATTTGACAACAAGCTAGACTCCTTCAGCTTAAATATGTGGACTAACTTGCTACTCTTGTCAATATGTTGAGTGATCTTTTCAAACATGAGTGAATGACTGAATGCCTGGCTGTTACCATAGCAATTCTGAAAGTATGCCTTGGGAATTTTGTGTAATATGCATTGTACATGGCCTCATTTCTAGAAGTCAGATGCAATGTACTGTAAATATACGCCTGATGACTGAAAACTACAAACGTGTATGCATACCAAACCAAATGCCTAATGTACTTTGTCTGGGTATAATGTATTTTTCAATTTTGCAAGCTTCTCGGAATCGCAGTATTACAGTTTAATCCTGGTTTCTGATATTTTTAGAAGAGATTATTTTGTGTATAAACTGTGAGTAACTCTGCGGAATAGACATGTATACATAGTGGTCAAATTTAAACCAAGAGTAACAAACAATGCGAAGACAAAACATGTTCAGTTGTGAGAATGGGATGGTCACAACAACTGCATATATGTCACATGAATCACAACTTAAAGTTTAACATAGTGTGGAAGCTGGTCGATTTCATTTTCGTTCAACTCAACCCAGTGGTCAATGACGTAGGATTCTGCTGGTTTGCGCGAAACGTTTGCCGCTGTTCTCATTTGAAAAATCTCCCTTCTGAAAGTATTACGACAATAGCAAGTGGTGTTGTCCACCCTCTGTTGCATCTCTTTCCTCCACAGAAATTGGAATGTACTGTCCTTTCCCATGAAAGCATCAACGACGAGGCCACGCCTCCGGTGAGTTGGGAGGGTCACACCACCACTAAAAAATTTTAACGTCACCTTTTGGAACGTCTCCCTTCTGATAATTTAACGATGATAGCAATTATTTTTATCTGCCTTCTGTCTGATCTCTTTCTTCTGCAGAAATTGGAAGACACCGTCCTTTCCCACGAGAGCAACAACGGCGAGGCCACGCCTCCGGTGAAGGGGGAGGGGGACACCACCACCAAGGTTCCCGCCCGCATCCGCGAGATTGTCACCAAGAACCTCGCGGCGGACGAAGACCTAGACCTAGACGGCATGGCATCCAGGAACCCGGGCCTAGGCTCGCTGCAGGAGGAGAACCGGATGCTGCAGAATGAGCTGAGCCGCGTCGAGGACCTTCTGTCATCGAGTCGCGCTGACCGCGACGAGCTGGCCATCAAGTACCAGGCTCTGGCCGATAGGGTAGGTCTAGAATTATATCAGGGCAACTCCCCAGGGACAAATTCCCTCCCCCCACCCGGCGGGACAAACTTGCGTGCCTCAGGCTCCGGATGGGGGGAGCAGTTCGCGGCCGCAAGGGAGAAGGCAAGAGCCCCCCTCTCTCCCCCAAGCACGGGTCCCCTTGTAGGACAACTCCCTCAGATGACTAGCCAACAGGGTAGGTTGAGAGTTAATGCAAGTACCAGACCCTAGTTGATAGGATAGGTCTAAAATCATATCAGGACAACTCCCTCCCCCCCCCCTCCTCAAGGATGGCTCCCGGGGGACAACTCCTGGAGGACAACTCCCCTGGAACACAACTGTT
>JZLH01S0092885.1:58267-68283 GCA_001188425.1 Eucidaris tribuloides | reverse complement strand
AGTTTTCAAACATCTTCTTCTCTAGATCCAGAAATAGTTGAGTTAAGCCACTTTGTGTGTAGATACCTCCATATGTGCTGAATTAATGTTCCTCATGACAATGCCCAGGGTGGCCCCGTTTGGCCCCCAACGGGGGCAAAAGTTTGGGGGTAGGGCCCTAAAGGAATAGCTCACATTCACATCAATGGATTTAGACCAAACTTGGTGGGAATGATCCTCAGGGGGAGGGGAAAGAGGGTTCGTGGAATGGTACACCACGGCCCCCCCCCCCCCTCGGGGCCCAGGGGGCAGGGCCCATAAGGGCCCAAACTAGGTAACTTTCTAACCAGAAGCCCATTTGTAACCAAACTTGGATGGTAGATGCGTAACAGAGACCTCAATGTTATTTGGAGGTCAAGGTCACATAAGTAGGTCAAAGGTCAAATGTTAAGATACTATGTCGTGCCGGATGTTAGAATTTAATTTAACTTGGCAAAATCAATTATATGGCAAGGGGATGCAAAGTTTTTCAACTGGTTCCTTTGGCTACGTTGGTGCCTAGATATCAGGCTCCAAGGGCCAAAACTATATGTATAACTGATGTGTTTTCTATGGGTACCACAGAGAGTTTGCGAGACCTCAGGTGAGCGTCGTGCCCCCCGGGGCTCTTGTTTTTTTTTGCCTGAAAAAATTTGTGATTTTATTTTGTTGATTGGAGCCTTTAATTTCTGAAATGGATCATGGGATTTAACTGAATTAACAAATTGAATAGAATTGAGATCAACTTCCTAGGAAACTCGACCTACATGTAGCTGACGGTAATATTACTTTCTATGGCTTGTGGCTCTTGAGTGTATTACATTTCTATCAGACTGGCAGTTGTATATAACTGACTTTATTTTGTGTGCCGTTCTATTATGATTGAGATAGCATACATGTACATGTAGTACAATATAATCCATAAGCTGACTTTTATCAACCCAGACCTTTTAACATGTTTCTTTGAAAACATGAACATGATCAATTATGCAATGTAAAACTTGTGATTGTGTGTGAGTATTTCATGTAAAAAAAGTACAATCCTTCCATCAGATCAGAGCAGAAATTTCATAAGGAGGTAAAAAAGGGTAAAATATGATGATCATGTAGTCATGCTTTTCATACCAGTGGAAAGGCTAACAAGAATGGACTTGCTATAAGTGAATATGACATTATGGGAGCAGTCCAAAATGTCACATGACCCACATGAATTGAAACAGATACAAACACTAATGTACAGTTCTTTGACTGGAATTTAGATTTAAAGTGGAATGATACTTTGTATAAAGTTAATTCATATGAAGGGAAAAGAACATGTATTGTATATGCAAGTCATATTTGAATTTGAAACTAACAATGATACAAGTAGATATTGAGCACACATAGAGATATAGCTTTTTGTTACTGTTAAGATATTTATGCCCCCGCCGACGAAGTCTTGAGGGGGCATTAAGCGTTGCACCTGTCGTCCGTCCGTCCTTCCGTCCGTCCCCCTAATTGGTTTCTGCACGATAACTTTGCAAAATCATTTGAGATTTATAAAATTTTTGGTGTGTAGGTAGATCATACTAAAATACAGCTCAAGTTTGAATTTGGAGTCCGCAGGTCAAAGGTCAAAGGTCACAGCTCATTATATATGCGAATTGGTTTCCGCACAATAACTTGAAAAATATTTGATGGATTGTAAAAATTTGTGGTGTGTAGGTAGATCATACTAAAATACAGGTCAAGTTCGAATTCGGAGTCCGCAGGTCAAAGTTCAAAGGTCACAGCTCATTATACATGCGAATTGGTTTCCGCACAATAACTTGAAAAATATTTGATGGATTGTAAAAATTTGTGGTGTGTAGGTAGATCATACTAAAATACAGGTCAAGTTCGAATTCGGAGTCCGCAGGTCAAAGTTCAAAGGTCACAGCTCATTATACATGCGAATTGGTTTCCGCACAATAACTTGAAAAATAATTGCCGGATTTTAAAAATTTTTGGTGTGTAGGTAGATCATACTAAATACAGGTCGAGTTTGAATTCGGAGTCTGCAGGTCAAAGTTCAAAGGTCACAGCTCATTATATATGCGAATTGGTTTCCGCACAATGACTTGAAAAATATTTGACGGATTTTAAAAATTTTTGGTGTGTGGGTAGATCATACTAAAATACAGGTCGAGTGCGAATTCGGAGTCTGCAGGTCAAAGGTCACAGCTCATGCAGATTGCTCTCCACATGATTACTCAATAAGAAATGCTTACTGATCGCGTTAAGCGGGGGCATCCGTGTCCTATGGACACACCAAATTTCTAGTCTGTTGATGACTTTTTTATGGCAAAAAGAACACAGTTTACTCTGGCCTATACACAACAGAAAGCTTGAGTAATAAATTTGTTCTTGAATGAATTTCACCCAATATTGCAGACCACACTTCCACTTCTTGCCTTTTCCCTTTACTTTCCCCTGTAATGCAGGTAACAATTTGTCTTTATTCTGTTGTGACTTTACAATTCCATACTGAAGCTGAACTAAACTGTTATCACAAAGTGATCAAACCTGAACCTGAATATGTTAAACTATGTACCCTCATACTCACAGTTCTATTTTGCCAGTTTTCCTTTGAGAATAAAAATGTGTGAAGGTCAGTGACAAGTGACACAGTTACTAGTACATGCACCAAGCTATTTGGTGTCCAAATTGTCAAATTGACCAAGAAATCTGCTTTAGTGACCCATGACTGAGTCAGAAGATAACAGTGTGGTCAACTAAAACCAGTGAGGCATGCATTAAGCCCAGTCTAGACTTAATTCCACATGAGGTCAAGGAAGAACTAGACCACTGTCATGGACTCTATGCCTGGACAGTGCTGGACTGGAGGTTGGTACAAGTAATTGGGAGTTAGTAGCCTTTTTAGCTCACCTGAGCCAAAGGCTCAAGTGAGCTATTGCGATCGCTTTTCGTCCGTCGTCCGTCGTGCGTAAACTTTTACACATTTTCAGCTTCTTCTTCAAAATGCATGAATGGATTTGGCCCAAACTTGGCAGGAATGATCCTTAGGGGGTGGGGATTCAAGGGTCCTTAAATGGTACACTTGGCCCCCCTGGGGGCCCAGGGGCAGGGCCCTAAAGGGCCAAAAATAGGTAGTTTTCGAACATCTTCTTCTCTAGATCCAGAAATAGTTTAGTTAAGCCTCTTTGTGTGTAGATACCTTTATATGTGCTGAATCAATGTTCCTCATGACAATGCCCAGGGTGGCCCTGTTTGGCCCCTAAGGGGGGCCAAATTTTGGGGGTAGGGCCCTATGAGAATAATTCACATTCACGTCCATGGATTTAGACCAAACTTGGTGGGAATGATCCTCAGGGGGAGGGGATAGAGGGTCCCTGGAATGGTACACCAGGCCCCCCTGGGGGCCCGGGGGGCAGGGCCCATAAGGGCCCAAACTTGGTAACTTTCTAACCACAAGCCCATTTGTAACCAAACTTGGGTGGTAGATGCATAACAGGGCTCTAAATGTTATTTAAGGGGGCAAAGGTCACATATGTAGGTCAAAGGTTTAAATGAAGTCAAATGATAGAATATACCTGCAAGTTTCTTCTTTGGTTGATATTGGCCCATTTGTGACTAATTTGGATGGTAAGATGCTACATGTATAGTGACCTCAATGTTAAATTGGGGGTCAAGGTCGCATACCTAGGTCAAGGTCAAATGTTTAGATTGTAGGGTGTGTCTTGTTTTCATAAAAAAGGATGTTAGAATTTGATTTAACTTGACAAAATCAGCTATACATGTATGGCAAGGGGATGCAAAGTTTTCCAACTGGTTCATTTGGCTACACTGGTGCCTAGATATCAGGCTCAAAGGGCCAAAACTATATTATAACTGATGTTTTTTCTATGGGTACGATAGAGAGTTTGCGAGACCTCAGGTGAGCGTCATGCCCCCCGGGGCTCTTGTTGATTTGATGTGTGGATTTTAGGTTGGGTTCAGTTTTGGTAAATTGTGAAATATTAATTTTTCTTTTGTTGTCACACGCCCTGACATGCTTCCATTTTTGAGAAATTATTTTAAAAAATATATCATTAAAAAAAAAGTTATGGCCAACATTTGTATTTATTCACAGATATCTAATATAATAGGTATGATTCTTCTATCGTACAATATACTGTAGCATATGCAAATCCCCCCAACAATCCCACCCCTGGTAAAATTTTAAAACTCAAGTGTGTCAAGTGTAGTACTATTACCACTATGTTCATTTCACTTCAGATCCTCCCTAATATTTCCCTAAATGACACTGTATTTATCACAGAAAATGAGACACCATTTTACATGATAATGACTCAGCTTTCCAATATACCAAACGCAATGATACCAAAATATTTAAGGCACTGTATAACAGTGTTTCCAGTTTAAAAAATCTGAGCTGCATGATTCCCCATGCTACCAGTGTCTCTGATATGGTCTAAAAATGAAGCCCTGAAAAATTGCAGTTTAAAACGATCAGTAAGTGCTTTAAAAAAGTAAAAATCATTGAGAGACCATTCCAGCTTTCCCCCATAGACTGCTGTGTTGCAGAATTTCCTATCGCCCGATAGGAAATTAATGTGCCAATTTGAATCTGCACATATTGTACTAGTGACAGCATAACTGTCCAAACTTTTGTGTTCTAAGGTGTTTATTTGTCCATCCAAACACTACCAGATATGTCAGAAAGCAAGGTTTGACAAATTTTTAAATAAGGCTTCCACACTGTTATATAGTGTCTTTAACAAGAGGAATGAATCAAACAAACTCCACAGTTTTAGAAATATTTTGGACACCCATAAACTTTTAAATGTTTCTGATATAAACATAGATGTACAGTACATGTAACAGAAGTATAACTGAGAATGCATGCATGCCTTTTACAAATACTATAGTATGCTTGCCATGTCATTGATACTATTTATTTGACTGTGTGCAGCACTGCAAATAATACTAGAATGTACAATATGCAGGTAAAATAGGATGAGATTCCGGTCTAGACATTTTGTTTACAAGGACTGAAATTCATACCATGTATAAACATTACAGGTAGTATGAATTTCACTGTGCATACTGTATATTTAAATGACAAATATAAAGAAGAGTATGTAGCTTTCCAAGGGGTGTTAAAACAGGTGTTTTACTGTTTGCTGACCTGCAGGAGCAGTGGCTTAGTCAGGATCCAGCAAAGAGGGGGAGGGGCTCTAACTTACAAAACAAATTGAGGAGCGGAGATAGAGCCTGTGGTGTTAAAGAATCAAAACAAACAAGTTTCCAAGAGATTTTTTTAAGGGGGGGGGGGGTCCTAGGCCCCAGGCCCATGAGTCCCCCATGCTAACCAAAGTGCAAAAGTGTCTTGTTTGATTGTTACGTTCTATATTTCTACAATATGAACAAAGTAACAGTAGATATAGGCTATATACTTGTAAATGTTGTTGATATAATAGTTTTACTGTTTACACATCATTCTTATCTTATAGTATGGTGGTTAAAGGGACCGAAAAGTTGCATATCCTGATGTTTTCGAGCTGGCCCGGCTCGGGTAATATTCGGGAATGCCCGTACACTTTCGGAAAACAAGCGCACACGAATTGTGTACATTTCCCTATGCAGCATGCAATTTCAACCGAAGAAAGGAGAGTTCACATGGCCCTACCTTCAACGGCAATTTTGTTTGCAGCTCCACGATTGTTGTTACGTGCGGCCTTGCAATAAGGGCAAGCGAATGCTATTGAACGTACATGGATTACGAGCGGCGCATCCCTTTAATGTACCATTAGGGTAGAGTACTGTATAGAGCCATTACTAGTATATGAGGGTTCAGCCACCCCTTCCTGATTTCTTCCCCACCCTGGGGAAATTTACATCCACCAGCTCATACTGTAGAAATCTGTAAGTAGTGCTCACCCCATCCCCCAAATATCATATCCTGTTTCCCCATTGTACTTTGAACACAGTCAAGGAAGTAATGTAGCCAGTATTTGATCTGGAGTATCCCTGTAAATACATTTGGATTGTTGTATATGTAAACGCATCTACTATTTGTGAATGTTAGAAATGTACACTCCAAGTAATTTATATGAATGAATAGATAAGAGCAAATGACTCAGAAAAAAATTAGCAAGTTTTGATTACGTGGCCCCGGAGGCCACAAGTACTGTACTTGTCATGGGCTAGTCTAGGTTCTAGACTGTTTTTTTTTTTACCCTTATCCCAAAGCAGTAAAAAAAATTGAGTAGACCTGTGTGAGTCGGAAAACTTAGACTTGCTAGATACACTCTCACTGTCTCAGCTCGCTTCATTCTGAGTTGTGATTGGGATTGGGGGAAGGGATTGGACGTGGGGTATTGTAAAAGAGCAGTCTGTGACTTAGACTAGTCATGGGGCAGATGCAGGCACTATTCCTGCAGGGGGAAGGGGGGGGGGGAGCAAAACATTTTAGTCAGATTAGATAAAACATCACATTCTGGTGCAGTGTGTTATTTCCTGTAGAACATCAATGTTTTATTTTTAAAGAAATAAAAACGTTTACAAGTTTGTTTGACAGGAAAAGATCCAATTCAGAGCTCTGCAGAATTACAAGGAGGTCCCATATACTGATTTACCCCCAAAATTTCCCCAATTTTGCTGGATGTTTTTTTTTTTTTTCGCCAGTGCCGTGTTGTCGGTGTTGTCGTTCTTTCCTTCTCGTTCTTCTACTTCCTGGGTCAATTAGGAAGCAGGAAACTTCCAATACAGTGTGCGCGTGCCACATGTGTAGTAACGTGACAGTAAATGCTATTGACTGCACTTGTAGGTGTAGTCCCAATGTGTTGTGGTATGGGCATTGTTTTACTGTAGGCAGCCAAATGCAATTGTCCAGAACCAATCGACTCTGATTAAACTTTCTCTTATCGACTGAAAAATGTCGTAGGCAAAAGTTTCCTTATCCTGGCAAGAACATGGTAAGTTTGTTTCAAACCACTTTATTTATCCAAATAAGAATACATTGAGTACTTTGTTTCAATTTGCAAGTGCTTAATCTTCCTAGCATATCATGCATGCATTTGTAGTCGATGTATTCAAACCTTGACTGCACCTCAAAAACTACTGCAACCATTTTTTAAATTGTATCAATCTGTATTGTGTGAATATGCACCTTTGTACATTTACCAGTGTTTCTGTAGATTTACAGGTTACGTTATTTCCTGCTGTGTTTCAGCATAATCACAACATTTTGGCTGTGTTAGAAGTCCCCAGGGAGTCCAAATCCCGAAGTTCTCACCACTTGTTAACCCCATTCAAACTCCTTTGACCTCAGCCGATATCATTTCATACATAGGCCTACATGTAACTTTATAACTCAAATTCGGTATGGTAGGGCCTCAGGGTCAGTTTCTTATAGTACCATAACAGTGTTAACGAAGACATTGCTGTCAATTTCATGCAAATGCTTCAGGTGAAATTGAGAAAAAATAGTGACAGTGCAGAAATTTTACAGAACATGCAGACCTGCCAATAAGTCAGAATTTGATTCTAAATGTTAAGTTTGATTTTGCTACTGTGCAGAAAAAATCAACAGGACACTTTGCTAGTCCAAGGATTTATTCCATTGACTGTGATTACAGTGCTAGAGATACATGTATATTCTATCCATATGTATCTATCTTGGACCACGGTTTTACCAAAGTCTTGGTTAAAATAAAAAGCCATGTGCCTGAGTTTGACTAGCCTTCTTACCTTTTAACTTGCTCAGTGCTCATGCAGAGAAATTTTAATCTTGAGTTTCGATCGTAGCCTCAACATCCTGCAAGGATCTAAACATAAAACCCTCATCTTTCACAATTTACAAATAATGGGTCAATTCATAGACTTTTAACAGCTTGCATGAACTAAACAACTTTTCAGTTTTATTGCAGAGGGAACACCAATTGGTTATACTGTTTTAACCCATTGGAGAACATTTGATTTTGAACACACTTACTCCATAGACCCAAAGACCAAGATATCTCATTCTCAGTCTCCAATGGGTTAATTTGGACACCTCTCTCTTACTTTAAGGGTCATTACATCCTTTCAGACACCTGGTTTTTCTTTCCAGACCTCTCTGTCCAACCTCTTTATGTCATTTCTTGTTCTCCTTTAAAATCAACCCATGTTCCGCAAGCACCCAAACAATTCCTCTCCCGATATCCGATCGATTGATCACCATTGTCATCATGACCTGCAAAGTTGTTTCATTGTGGTAAATTTTGTCGCTTATCAATGTACCTCACTTGAGTGACCTCCCAAACAACACCGGCTCTCCCCCCTGCTTCCCCTTCACTTCATTGACAAATGCCCCAGGGGCCTATTTGCATCTCATTTGCATGACAATAGACGGGACGCTATCCCTTCCCCCACCAGCAACTGCCCAATTTTACGGAAGAGTAAACAGGTGTCTGTTGGAACATGCATATTCATGAGGTAAAGAATTCAAATTTTGATGGAGGGCAAAAGTGAGTTCAGCCGATAATAAGCCAGTAAGCTCCTGTGGTCTTGTGAAGAGCCTGTCTGCACCTTAATGCATATTCATGAGATGTGAAATTCAAAATGTGATGAAACGCAAGCAAGTTTAGCCGATAATAAGCCAGCTAAAGCTCTTGTAATTCTGGTCTCATGAAAATTCCTGGTCAATTACAAAAGCCTGTCTGTACCTTAATCGGATAACTAGGAGTTAATTCACTGAAATCTAGAATGTAAACAGAAATATGAAAAGAACCAAATCAGATTTTGCCAGGCATTATTCGAAACATTCCAGTTGCAGTCATTTGTCACACTTATTTTTTCAGTGGTGAATTTCAAACTAGTGTAAGATATATCCTTTTTGTAGTATTGAGATGCTTGGACTATTGACAAGGAGAGGTATAGGAATGTATACTCTCTTCACTCTGTGTCTATGTATACATGTACATACATGTGCAAGGAGAGTTTCTCACCCCCCCCCCCCCAACCTTGCACCACCACCAAAAAGTAATAAGATAAATGAATGAGGTATGTTGAGTTTGGCTCTCTTGTGCTAGACAACACGGCGTTATTGTTGGCCATTGTAGCAGCCCATTGATGCTGATTTAAATAATCAATAGATACCCTATTGTTGTCGTCTTGCAAGGGACGCTACGGCGTGGTGTAAACCCAACACAAATACCCTTCACTTGTACATATCGCTGCATTCCGGCACAAAACATACACACTTGTACAACACATGGAATGATGTACATGCCTCGAGCATCTCTTGAATGGATTAATGTGTAGCAGCTCTATGGATTAGCGCTTGAGGATGGTTTAATGGATTAACGGATTAGCGATCCAGCTGAGATGGAGAGCCAAGGGAACGGAACTGTCAAGTCCAGGATCCAACAAGCAAGTTTTGTCAATTTGATAGCAGGGTCACTGCACCATAACATAATTTGTTTTCTAATGTACTAGCTTTTCTTTGCTGTGTTTTGTTTTTATTTAAATCTGTTAAAATTACATTCACAAGCACCACTAACTTTCAATGTGAAATAACTGTCACCTGTATTGAAGTTAGTCAGATGGAATAAATAAATAAAATGTGTGGAATTGCAGTTATTAACTGTCTTTTTCATGTGCTTTTAATACATGCAGTCTATGCTGAACTAGACCCAAAATTCAGTATCAGTCCTTAAAACTGTATATTAAGATTCACTACTTTCTGTAGGCTTATTGGAATATCGCAGTTTCGTTCATGTTTTGTGAAAGTAAAGGTGATAACTAAATCTAATTGACTATTGTAAGGCCTACATGTCTTGCACAAACTTGTGCCTATATCTACAGAATAAGAAAACTAAAAGGTGTTATCCTTTTAATAGACATTTGTATCATTGGTAAAATATCTTTGTTGCGTTGGTTAAGGGTGACACAGACAGTGTGATTTTAAAATGTGCTCCACCTCTTCTTACACAGACTCACAACCACTCACTTGTTTATTACTGTAGATGAAA
>JZLH01S0092885.1:0-12276 GCA_001188425.1 Eucidaris tribuloides | reverse complement strand
AAAATTTCATGGTCAAATGTTATTTACTTTTTAATCAATTCCCATGGGTAATCACTGTGACAGGCAAATTTGTTGTATGATATGGGTAATGGTAATGATAATGTATGGGTTCAATTTCTATCAGGGTCATAAATTAATTGAGTACTAGCATATTCATGCTTGTTTGTCTTCAAGTAAGCAAATTCTAGACAAATCTTCCCAGCGTGGAGATAATGTGGAATTAAGAATTGACTTCTGTGTCCTTGAGGCAAAATTCTTATGAGAAAAATTGCAGAGAATACAAAGATTTGCGATTATTCAGTGGAGATAAAACCAGTTTGCTATGTTTGTCATTGAAAGGAGTGAAACCATTTAACATTAGGCCAGATTTGTATGATTTTTTCATTAAGGTATATCAAGGTTCAAGAAAATTGATTGGAACATAAATCTGCTGTCACCATCAGAACTTTTCTTTAGCAAAGATATTTGTCCTCAAACAGCTCAGAGACTGTCTCTAACTGCAAGTGTTATCGTGCTCAATCTTTGATCACAGGTTTCGACAATACATTCGCCTCCACGGCCGACGGATTTGGCACCCCCATCCCCCGCACCGGCTCCCCCGAGTTGCAGGACCGGTCCGGTAGCCCTCTTCCCACCCGCAGTGTCTCACCGACCCGCCTGGAGCAGCTGGTGGCAGACATCGACCCCGAGACGGTCAGGATAGCTCTCAGGGACTTCTCACAGCAGCTGAAAGACACTGAGAAGGAAAGAGTAGGTTGCAGGAAAAGAATAAAATGGTTCATAGCATTTTGTCGTATTTTGATTGTTGATGTAATTCTAATCATGGCTCATTGTAATGTTAAGCTACTTCTCTCTTGAAAATTTTTTATGAATTTACACAGTTATGTGATGTAGAATTAGTAGACGATGATGATGATTATGATGATGTTGATGTTTATTGATAGTAGATAATGATGATGATGACGACGACGACGATGATGATAATGATAGAAGTAGTAGAAATAGTAATGATGATAATGAGGGTGATGGTAAGGATAGTTTTAACTAGTTATGAGCAGGATGATGATTGTATTGGTGATGATGAAGATGAAAGTGGTAATGATGATGATGATGATAATGACAATAGAGATAGTGATGACAATAATGATGGCAGTGGTACAAATAATTATGATCGTAGTTGTGAGGAGGAAGATGATAGTGGTGATGATGATGATGAAGATGACAATGATGGTGATGGAGATGGTGATGGTGCTGGTAATGATAGCTGTGATGGTGACAGCGATGGTGTTGGTTATGATGGTGATGATTGTGATGATGAAGTGGATGATGATGCTGACAATACTAAAGTTGAATGTGATGATAATGATACAGTTTTGGAAGTAATCATTAGATCCCTCATAATTTTTTTTTTCATATTGAAAAGTTCCCAAGTAATCTGATAATTATAAACACACGCACACAAACAAACAAGTTGTCCAGTACTTGCACCCACAAGAATAAACAGTTTAATGATAATAATGATGATTTTAATGATCAACTACTTATCCACTTGTTTCTCAGGATGAGGCATTTGCGCGAGTCCGGCTGGTCACCCAGGAGTTGGCCGAAAACGAGGAAGCAAGGCATCGTGTAGAACAGCGCCTTCAACAGCTCCAAAAGACGCTGGGTGAAGCCGAGGAAGGAAAGCGGGGGGCGGACGGCCGACTGAGCAGCGCGCAGACCGCCCTCATGCTGCAAGAGGAAACCATTCGACGCAACGAGCGCGACAGGAAGGGCATGCAAGTACGTTGCAATCTAAAATTCAGACTAGAGTCTGCATTTCTCTTACTGACATATGAAAATTGTGGAACAAAAATTCCTTGTCAAATTTTACTCAGCTTAACTCTAAAAGGCTTGTGGTTTTTCTGTGAATGTCTAATACTGAAAGAAGTCATAACTTTCGAGCCTAGAGTCTAGAGTATCTTTTGATACCAAATTTTTACAATTTGCACCAATGGTTATCACGCCACAGTACATTTTACAGTCTTGTATGCAACAAATACTAAATTTCTCATTTATATAATACATCAGGTAGTATAGTGTGGGATGAAGCATAAGAAATTGCAAACACAATAAAATTCAAAACTGATTTGAGTATAGTTGTTTTTCATGTTGTGCAATAAATCAACATTGTTGTAGTGATTTTCCCACCTAAAAATGTCATTTCCATGGCTTACATGAGTGATTTAGGCCCAAATAAAAATTTGTGCATAAATTGCCATAATTATCATAACTAGACCATATGTGACCCGTCACCACAATACCCTGATAAAGTCGCATGACACAAAGGTAAGGAAAGTGCCAATAACGTAATTATGATAGAAAGTAAAAGAGTGAAGTGTCCTCATAAATCAAACGGTGTATGACCTTCACATGTTGAAAAAGTTAGAATATTTATATTTTGAGCCAAATTATTTTTCTGTCTATGTTTATGTGTCATGAGATGTGCGACTTTATCAGGGTATCGTGGTGACAGGTCACATATAACTAAACTTTATAGCAAAGCCAAAAAACAGTCTGATTAGGGTTAAAACAATAATAATAAATGCAAATAACTGAAGTCTTAATTTGCCTTTTACAAACACCTGATTATGTCTACCAGAGTTAGGATATTATTATAACTTCAAACTCAATATATGGACTATTCCATTCTCCCATTTCTCCTCAGGAAAAAATCCACACTCTGGAACGATCCTTGCAGTCGGCTGAAACCGAAAAACGTAATCTCGGGGAACGTCTCACCAAGATGCGACTGGGCGATCAGAAGCAGGAGACCGACAAGCGCGCCCTCCGCGAGGCCCTCGAGGCGTCGGAAAATCGCGCCACACAGCTGGAACTGAAGCGGCGAGCACTAGAGGGTGACCTTCAACGGTTGCAGCTGTCGATGAACGACAGAGTCACAGAGAGTCAGGTTAGCATGTTTTCGATGTAGACTTACAACCGTCTGTTTGTGACACCAAGTATATTCAGAGAATTCATTATCCAATTATTTTTTTATTTGCACACCAAACCGTTTTTGCTCAGATTTGATCCAAGATAAGTCACCTTTGAATTACTTAAACTGCATTGTTCAAAATTGGGGATTCATATGTTGTAAAGTTTTTAAATATAAACAATAAATCATTTGAAATTGTGCCATTACTCAGGTTGTTTTATGTAATGGTAGTCTAGGTTTCAGACACCGGGTATAACTTTCACCTAATTTTGAATTTAGTATAGTCCAACTGATGCAAAGATCTTACTGCACTGGTGTGAGTCTTTGTCCTTGTTAGCTTTGATCAGCAGGTATTCAATTCAACAAGATGATATACAAATCAGGTCTAGCAGTCAGACTAGTTTAGCGGCATTCATTTACCAGTACTAAATGAACATATGACCCGATAGAAATTGATAACATAGAAAGCTACACAGCAACAATTTCTGATGGTAATTGTAGAACAAGGAGGTAATGTTTGACCATGAAATTTTCACAGCAGAAACTTTAAGCACTACTATACTTGATTGTGGTATCTTTGTATTCTATATTGAAGACTGCTTCCAATCTTACCATTTCCCTCTAACCTTCCATGAATATTTTATTGTAGGTGCTACAAGACAGGATTGAGGCTCTGATGAGACAGATTCAGGACTTGGAGAGCAAGAACACATCTCTGCAGCTGACGATAGATAGACTATCCACCACCTTGGCCAGGACGGAGGAAGGGGAGAGCAACCTGAAGGACAAGGTAAGATTCATTGAGAGAAAACCATGTTTAAATCCAATTTGAGGATTTCTTATGTTAGAACTGACCCTTTCTCATTTTACGAGTCATTTGTTGCATAACAACAGCAGAGAGGGTGATCTCCAGTCTGACCTCTTGTCTGGACTCAAGATAATAGAATTAGCAAATCACAGATGGATGTGCATGCAAGCTCGCAAGTTACATAGATCTGGGAAAACTGAAAATTTGATAACACTTTATCTTTGGTTATATTTGATCATTTTCATTCATTCAAAGTTTTATGTAAGTATAAGCAGGGGTCACGCTTAACTTTTTTTAAACTAGCCAGGTAGACTAGTTAGCTTAGATTTTGGGTAGTCTGCCCCTAAAACTGAATATTTTTCATAATGTTTCATGCAACACTTCATTCACGTTTTGGCTAGCCATGCGGACTAGTTACTTTAGATTTTTGCTAGTCCGCTGTGAATTTTACTAGCCATTGGCTAGCGGGCTACTGTTAACTGTGAACCCTGGGTATAAGAATGATACTAAAGGAACTTGAACCTAAAATCTGTATACATCACGTTATATTTTTAGATGAATGAATTGTCAAGTTATTCCCCAGTCAGAAATCTTGGGAGAGAGTTACTTAACCCTTATTATAACTTGGGGGGGTTCATGTTGACCCCCTCTGACGAATTTCGTCGACGCTGGATGCCGCCGTGTCAAATTTTTTCACTGGTGCTCAGCCGACTTTTTACTTTCAAGTCTTGGGGCATCTTTTGAGACAATTTTCGCGACAAATTGACATACTCTACGTTCGCGCGACTTTTTACACATGCGATTCAACCCAAAAATTGAATCAAAACATGATTTCGTGTACAAATCAATGAAATGTGTGTTTCAGCCAGAAATCATAAATGTATGGATTATTTTTTGCTTTTACTGGTTGAATGAATTAATTTTATGACTGTTTTACGCATTGAAAAAGTGTCCCTGCCAACAAATTTCATTCAAAAACAATAAAAACAAACGGTCGAAAAACAAAGATAATACATAAGAGTATTCACAAAACCAATGAAATACATAGAAATTAATTCACATTCTGGCAATATGTTTTTGTAAATAATTGTTAGAAATGTCAAAATGAAATATTTTTCACAAAAATTAGCATCTACTAAGCTGTAATATAGTGAGTTATAGCAAAATACAAAAATTTCATACACTTATTTGCATAATTATACTAAATAAAAAATAGAGCAAAATAATTTTTTGGCAATTTCACTATACAGATCCGGTATTTACATCCGCTCTATGCGATTGCAAATTTTTTGCGGCGATCGCGGCGATTCGGCGCCGAGATCTCAGGGGGTGGGGGTCACAATTGACCTAATCGCGCCCCCCCCAGTAAAAAACCGGTCTGAAAAATACCCAGTTAAAAATAGGTAACATAACAAACAGATAAATGAAATAGTAGCCAAGCACTGATTGCTGCAGTGTGTGGGAATTGTCATGATGTAAACAAATGAACACAGCTGGCAATCTATGTACATGTATCTATACAAGTCAAGAGTTAAAGTAAACATGGTTCATCCATACATGTAATGCAGGTAATGCATGGTTCCCACAGTCACAGAAAAAACAGAGAAATCATGGAAATGTGAATTTTGAGACTAGTTTAAAATATTTTGTGCCGTTTTTTTTCACAGCTGCAATCCATCTCTATCTCCCTGAATGACAGTGCCATGGAGGCAGCCCAGAAACATGAACAAGTGCAGCAGCTACAACAGGCCCTGGCCAACAGCGAGAAAGACAGACGGGTCCTGCAGGAAAGGCTGGATGCCGCAAGGTCAGAGACAATCTTTATGTGTTTTTCTTTAATACCATGTATGAAATCCTGAAAAAATATTTTTTATGCTTCTTCCCCCGAAAGTGGCTGGAGGCATCATGTTTTCAGGTTATCCATCTGGATGTCCGTTCATTACGGCAATGACTTAAGAACCGTTCGCTTATCAAATTGTAATGAAGCTTGAGTCACATATGTATTATGAGGCAATGATAAACTGATCAGATTTCAGAGCAGACAGGCCAGCCGTCACAAGGCCTCATACGCATCTGATTTGGTTTGTTACTACAATGAATTGTATAGAATAGCTGATTGGATTGTGAAGAAACTTGGGTCAAGAGTGTATTATGACGCAGTACTGAACTGATTGGGCACAAGGCTTTATACATCTCTGATTTCGCAGTAACTGGAGAATGACCTGTTCAGATTGTTTTCAAACTTGATACAGGTATGTACTGTGATGTAACAATGAACTGATGTGGTTTTGGAATTGAAAGGTTGGATGTCACAAGGCCTTGTACAAGCCTGATTTCACCTTGATACATGTTAACTGCACTAATCAGATTGGGTACATACATGTACATACTTGAGGCTTTGCATTGAAATGTGAAATCGGCGTGGGAGCGTGGAGACATACCTATCAACTGCAATGTAGTCAAACTGCTCTGAATCAATATTTATTTACTTACTTAATTACTTAATTGCCTACTTACTTACTTACTTACTTACTTACTTACTTACTTACTTACTTACTTACTTACTTACTTATTTTTCCAGGCATGCCTCCAGCGATGCCAAGAAGCAGAACCACCAGTTGATTGAGAGGGTCCAACAGGTGCAAAACGAGTTGGCGGAGAGTGAGCTAAGACGGTCGGAAGTGGAGCAACAGATCAGATCCTCTCAACAGGTAGGTAACTCGCCCCTTATCCAAGAGGATTGTTACACTGTCTATCACAATGGAAAGTAACAGTCAATACACAGTTTCTTCTATTTTTATTAAGTAACCAAATTGCACTAACAATCTGGGCATTGATCATTCTTGGTGGTCTAATGACAACTGGTAATCAGGAGGTCACTGATTTGGTCACCAACACAGTTCACCTGTGATTTGTTTTCTTTTTCGCATTGAATCAGTAATGCACAGAGTGTAGTATTTATCCGATATTGTGACAGAGTGCAGATGCAACAAAATACCATTTCTAAAATGTGTGTGTAATCTGTGATTAGTAATTGGTAAAAGGTCGTTTCAGGATAACTTCCCCCGATGACTCGCACATGGCAACTCCACTGGAGGACAGCTTCCCTCAAGGGGAACTCGCCCTTCCCCCACCCCCACCCCCACCCCACAGACAACTCCCCCAAGGATAACTTACATTTTTACACTGGAAACATTGTTAAACTCTTCTGTAGAAGTTGGCCTTAGGGGGTGAGTGGTCATCCAGAGGAGTTCTCCTTTGGAGGAGTTGTCAGGTGGGAGTCGTCCCCCAGGAGGAGTCCTAGAACCATCAAAGGTCAGTCCATAATTGACCTCTCCTCTCTCCATCCCTCGTAGCTCCTGAAGCAGCGCCAGGATTCGGAGGAGGGGGCCATGACCCAGATCCAGCGACTCCAGTCAGAGAAGCAGTCCCTAAAGGAGCACGTCACCACCCTGCAGAAGGCCTACAGCAACCTGGAGACAGAGAAACGGGAGATGCAACGAAGCGCCGGCCGACTGGAGAAGGACAAGACAGCCTTGAAGAGGACCTTAGACAAGGTACTATGAGGAACCTTACAATTATTTCTTTATTGATGTTTTATTTTATTTTTTCACTTGCTGTTTTTATTTTCTTGAATCTAGACAATAGTGATCTGACTTTTGCTCTGGCAACAGTTGCTCCGGTGACTCAGAAGACAAAGAGTTAGTGTTAGGGTTGCCATTGGGTTCCCACTTCAGGGTAGGGTTAGGATTAGTGTTTGGGTTAGGGTTAGGGTTAGGGTTAGGGTTCAAGTCAGGGTTAGTGAATGAAATAATTGTCAGAGCAATTGTCGCCGCAGCAAATGTCAGACATTCCTGGACATACATAAATAGGAAGGACAGTTTCATTGGTTACTTCTTCAACTGTAATGGTCGGTGTTATTTGAAAATGTAAGATTAATTCCTCAATTCTTCAAATGGCAAACATTTTTTCCAGACAATTGGATTGTACGCTAGTAAATTATATGTTCTTAACCTTCTTTCTCTGTTTAGACATGGATTTTTCTGCATTCTTTACTGATCCTACTCTGCAATGTCAATTTTTTTTAAATAGTCATGGATCCTTTTCAAGGGGTCAATATTTTAGGGCTTCATTTTAACATTTTAAGACCAGATCAGAGATGATAGCATACTGTATATGCCATATATTTCACATCCATATATTTTTTTGATTTTGCTCCAAGGCGGCAAATTCGCGAGAGTATATTTTCGCGATTTCATTGTATTAGCATTCACTTTGTACGGAAATGTCAGGAAGTAAAAATGTTCGCGTTCAGTAAGTCGTGAAATAAAACCACCGCGAAATATTCAGCGTATGCAGTATAGCACCGTACATCTCAGATGTGTAACAGGAGACATTGTTACAATTGGCTTTGATATTGGACAGTATCAATATAACTTTCTGAATTATACATGAACTACTCTTTTTTTTTCAGGTTGAGCGTGAGAAGATGCGCCACGAGGAGGCGGTAATGAGGGCGACATCAGAGAAGGGCGCCCTCGACCAGTCGCTGACATCCCTGGAAACTGAGAACACCGAGATGCAGCGACAGATCCAAGCCCTACAGGCCACACTGGCAGAGACTGAACAACAACATGCCCAGAGGTAAGATGGAGCCAGGGACAGCGCCACAGGGTGGGCAGAGCTGGTGGCCACCCCTCCTTACCCCCCCCCACCCCCCGCAATGGTTTTGAAATAAAATTAATGAAAAACATGTTTTCATAGTTTGTAGAAAATTTGCCCCTCAAGAATTTCCATCGTAGACAAACTGAGCAGCATTGCAAAATGACAGCCCTAACTCTGAAGAAAAAAAAGTGAAAATAAGAAATAAAAGAATCTATTTTTTTTACAAGTACATTATGTGGCTTCATAACTCTTAAAGGGCAATAACTTGATTAAGAACACTTAAAATGCCCCAAGAACCATTTGGACATATACCATTGTTTACACTGAATGGCGTGTATTTCGTGTCGGGAAGGTTTTGTCATGAATTTGTTTACTTGAGGAGAAATAAGCATGAATATATCAGTATTGAATTTATCTCAGGCCCTGATAGAAATTGATCCCAGAGAAAGCTACACAACAAATTTGCTTCTTACAACATATTGATAGTAATTCTTTTAATATGAGTAAATTTTGACCATAAAATTTTCACAGCAGAATCCATGCATAGTTTACTTGATTCTAGAATAGTTTTACCCCAGGTTGAGACAACTTCCAGTCATGCTAATTACCTTTGATACTGTCGTGACAGGTTGATAGAGCTGACAACCAGACACCGCCAGGAGACAGAGATCGAGACGGAGAGACTGAGGACAGCACAGCTACAGGCAGAGAGGACCCTGGAGGCTAGGGAGAGAGCTCACCGACAGAGGGTGAAGGGGCTGGAGGAACAGGTTGGTTCTAGACTTCTCATAATTGTAATCCCTAAACCTCCCAAGGTGCTTTCATTCTTACAGTTATCTTTGCAACATTCCCGCAAAAGTTCCTGCAACATTTTTTGTGTGATCAGAAACTTCATGAAGATGTATTCCTTGAACCTCTGTGTATTTCTGTTATAGGGGCCCCTGCTTATGCAGGAGCAGTAATTCTTAAGCTGCGAAATACATTCTGCTGCAGTAATATATTTAGGACCATTGTGGAGAAAAATTTATCCGGACAGTAGAACAGAAGGCAAATTAAATTGGATAAACTTTGAAGTACTTTAGACTAGCATGTACAGGTATGAGTGCAACAGGCACATAAATTTGTGTTCAATCAGTCTGTGCACCAAGTTACTACAGTATGTTGGTGTAAACCACCAAACCAAAATTTGAAAAAAGTTTTCAAGAAGATAAACTTTGAAGATTTGTAATGTGAATGCACCTTCTCAGTAGGCGTTGTGTCAGACATTCACAGCATGAATCCCACCTGCCTGCCAATTCATAACATATGCTATCTGTCCCTCTGACTAAATTGCTACTGACAGAACTCCTGCCAAAAGTTCAGATTTTAAACCATGTTCTCAGAGGCTAGATTGTACAAATCTCTGTCTTATAAAATCCATATTCCATTGCACTTTATATCTTGTTTCATTTGACTGCAAAATTTAAGTTCAAGAATTTAGAAAGTAATATCAGTTTGAATATTACAGACTGTGCTAATAAATTTCCCATTCTTCAGTGGAGTTTCTACTGTGTTTTCTTATTTGGGGGTTTTATTTATATATTTTTGATTTTTTTAAACAATTATTATTTCCCCCATTTTCATTTCAGGTTTCGACATTGAAGGACCAGCTACAGCGTGAAATCAAGAAGCGTCAACAGTATATATCAATGAGCAGTAAAACCAGCGATGAAATCCAGGATCTCAGGAATATGCTTAGTAAGAAACAATTTATATTTATTTATTTAGATTTAAGATGTCTTATTACTTCAGGTCTGATTGTTCTGGTCTGTAAACATATTTGAGACATTGCCAAATTGGATGACAGGACCTGCTTGGTTGTGGTGATTAAGTTTGCCTTCTGTTTGTCCAGGCAGTCCGGCAATGTGTTGAGACTAATCATACATGGTGGATACTGTATCTCCAAATAGATATGATATGATATGATATTCTTTTACAAATTTTTACATTTGCCCCTTGATAATGCAATGTATTTTCCTCCATATTCCCACAGGTGAATCTCTCCATTCCGTGTCCCGCGACCCCACCCTTGACCCCCTCCTCCTGGAACATGAAACCAAGAAGCTAGACGAGTCCATGAGCTACTCCAGTCTGCGCGTCCCCGCCCGGGGGGCTTCCCCACCCACCAGTCTATCACCCCGTCTGTCCAAGGATCGTACGCGGAGTATATCCCCTGTGCGGCTAGGTCAACCGTCAAGTACTTCAACTCCGGGTGTGGGTAAGTACTGCCTGAATCGGTGGCCTGAAGATGGGGATTAAAAGTGTGGGGGTATGGCGCGATATTGGTTGCTGTTACAGTTCAGCCTCGGTTATACGGCCATCGATTATAGGGAGATCTCTGTTATCCAGACAATGGGCTTATCAGTCATTACGTGTAATTGATACACCTTTATCAAAAGTGTACACAGAAACAGGCGGGCTATCAGGGACAGTAAATAAAGTGTCTCATGTGGGAGGTCTGTTGCAATTTGTGCATGGTCTAGTCTTTGGGTTGTTTATACAACAACGTATGACATGTGTACCTCCCCCCTATACTGTGTTTGTACATTTTCTCTCTTATCCGGCCATATCACTTATCCGGATGGCTGCTGGTCCCAACGTAGCCGGTTAATCGAGTTCGAACTGTATCTATTGTCTGTGCAAGAAGTAATATGACAAAAACATTACCAAACAAAGCTTTTGGATCTTTGTACGAACCTACTGTTCTGACTGTGAAGTCAAACCAAGGAGGAAAAAAAATCCTGTACTTCTTAGTTACCAAGACAATTATGGATTCATTTTGCAGATATCAATGTATAAATCCACTTTAAAATAAGTGCAAATCAAATTATTTGTATGAATTGTGAAATTATGTAAATAGTGACTTCATCCTTTGACAGCACTGGCAAAAATCCATGAGGGAATCTAATTCATCAAGGGGAAAAATGAATAGAGCCTCCCCCTAGATGAATACGTTGACATCACAGATTTTTTGCCAGTGTTTGACAGATATGACCTCTTCTGTTAGCAATGCTATCGGCATCAGTAATAGGCATTCTTGTTTTCTTTTCAGATTCATTTTAAGGTAAGCCTTCAAGAGACAACAAACAGCTTGTAGAGTTGTTTGCAATAGCATATATCCAGACTGTAATTCAGCGCAAATAATTTTTTTCCCATGAAAAAAAAATCTTTAAAGTTAAATCTTGGCTACCTTACTGAGTTGTGACGTTGATAGATATTTGTGAATGATGATTTCTTTTTCTGCCATTCTTACTTCCAGACACCAAGTTAAGAACTCCCGGCAGAACAAGATCAGCGAGAGGCCTCAGTCCATCATCACTACGTAGTTCGTCTTTACGCAAGTGACACCGCACTGCTGCACCTTTAGATTCTATTTAAAGTAACATTTAGCAATATTGTATTATTGTCACATGCATTCCACAGTGGTTGTATAAATACCTCTTGGGATTATGGTCAAACATTATTAGAGTATGTTACATTTTTACTGCATTGGAGGACACGAGAGAGATGGTTTAAGTTGTCGGCAAAGTTGTGGAGAGATATTCATTGGTGTTTAATTTATGGATAGTGACACAAAAAAGAGGCATTCTCAAAATTTCACAGCGTAAATTGGAACATTATCACATATTTTGCATTGTTGTAACATACCTTGCATTGTTGTGGCATACTTTGTATGGTGGCATACATTGCATTCTTGTGGCATACTTTGCATTGTTGTCACATTACTTTGTTGTCACATGTTTTGTTGTGACATACTTTGCATTGATGTCACATACTTTGCATTGATGTC
>JZLH01S0092837.1:14972-24984 GCA_001188425.1 Eucidaris tribuloides | reverse complement strand
GTGGAGGGGGGGGGCACAGCAGTGGAGGAACGGTGCCCCCCCAATCGGATAGTGCCAAAAAAAAAAAAAAAAAACGAAGAAGAAAAGAACGAAGAAAAGAAAGAAAACTGGGGGCGTCCGAGATAGGAATACTTTTTAAGATGTACTACGTTCTCATTCTTTCATTTAACAATTTCTGTTTATTCAATAATTGGTCTGATTGTTTATTCAATGAGGCATCCAGTTTAGTGCACAAAGTGGTTATTGGGCAGTGCCAATTTATTTATGATGGCAGAGACGCTATGACGGTTTAGTTTTAGAATTTCTGCCTATTTATATTTCACGAAATGTTACTTTGACGTACCGGTTATCTATATCCGAGTTATGTAGTGGTTGAAATTCAGTTAGCCGCTAGGTATTGTCTTGTGGGCCGTTTCTATTCTAATTTGTTTCAAATCTTTTGAAGACGTGTACGATTATCTATCGTTAATTGGAATGCTTTTGCTTATTAATCGCGGAAATGTCTTCGGTAAAGGCCTATGATTTCGATATTTTTTTGTCATGTTTGTGACATTTGTATGTACTCTTGCGGCCGTTTTATTCTAAATATTTGTTTCAAATTTTTGAAGAGTGTACGATATATTATATTAGATGAAAGAGTCTATATACTTGCTGGACGATTTTGAAGCGTAGTTGGTAAGTTTCCAGGGCTATTCCACGAACTTCAAATATATTAACTTAGATAAGATTTATGATTAATTGTTATCGAACGCTTTGGACACATCAATAAAAATAACAATTAGCAAATACTATTTTTCAAAAGCATCATTATTTTCTTGTAAGTTGAAGTTTAAAGCAGAGAGTGGAGTGGTTTTTGCCGAAATCAATTTTGATTCGTAAAGAGAGAAATTATTGTTTTCAAGTATTTATATGTCCTATCATTAAATCAATACGTTCTAAATTTTGGGGAAAATGAAGATTGAATTGTGCCGATAATTATTTGATTTGCTCTTTCACACCTTTAATGGATATGTCGTAGTATTTAGGATCTCTATTTGATATAGGACCCTGGTTCTTAGGACCGTTTTCATAACGTGTTATTTTATACCTGAAGGGTCGCTATTCATAGCGAAAATAGAAGGTTCATATTCATAACTCATAAGGACCATTATTCAAAGGGATGCTATTCTAATTAAGAAGAGGGTCGCTTATTCATAATCGAAGAATGGGTCATTACTTATAAGGACCGTATTTATAGTCGTCATGAGGTCATTTGTACATATCAAGTCATAAGGTGTCGCTATTATAATACAAATCGGGCCGTCGTAATCCTCAGGGTTGCTACTTCATAATGAATAAGAGAGGTCGCCTATTCTATAGAAAAGAGGTCAGTATTCACAAACGGTCATTACCATAAGGGTTGTTTTTCTATCGAAAAAGGGTCGTTTGATTAATCGAAAATAGGGTCACTATTAAGGTCAAATTTCATAAGTGTCGCTTTCATAATCGAATAAGAGGGTCGTATTCCTCATCAAAAGAGGGATCAGCTATTCATAATCGAGAAGAGGGTTCGCTTTTAATCAAAGAGGGGTGCGCATTTTCAATTAATCAGAGGGTCGCTATTCATATATGATGGGAATGGTCGTTATGTCTAATCATAAAGAGGTGTGCTATTATAATCGAAATCAGGGTCACTATTCTATAGGGTCAATATTCATTAAGGTCGCTATTATATCGAAGGAAAGAGGGTCATTTATAAGGTCCATTATTCTAGGATATGCTATTCATAATCGAAGAAGAGGCGCGCTAACGTGAAAAGTGAGTCGCGACGCCGGATGTATCGCTTGTACTGAATGGTAATATAATGTTGTATGTTGATTAAATTTGTTGAAGGAAAATATTATCATAATCACGCCCTCTGTTATTGGTTTGATTATGCGTATATTTCTTTATCCATGTGCAGAATGGAGAGCTGGCGTTCTCCTGCTGCAAGAAGTGAATTATTGGTGTAGGTTGAATATGGAAAGAAATTTGAAATTAATAGCCTGCAGTTTAAATCTGACCAAATTATATCGGCATCAAATTGTGAATACAGATGTTTCAGCAATTTAACTTTTCTACGTGAGTACTGTTGTGTTAAATATTTTCTAATTAGAGAAGGATATTAGTATATATATCAATTTAATGATAGCGAACCATCTTTTTGATTGATGAATTAGCGACCCTCTTTTTATGATTGATGATTAAAGACTTTCCTATAGTTAATAGCGGATCCCTCTCTGTTTCATTGTGACACTGGACCCTTTCTTTATTACGCTAGCGACCTCTTATTTGATTTTGACTAGCGACCCTCTGTTGTCATTTATAGCTAATGAACTTTCATTGATTATGGAATTGCGGACCTCTTCTTTGATTGATGATAGACGACCTCTTCTTCGTTTATGACTTAGCGACCTCTTCTTTGATTATGAATGCGCCTTCTTCTTCGATTTGATAGGACCCTCTTCTTTGATTACTTGACTAGCGGACCTCTATATTTGATTATGAATAGCGTTACCCTCTTTATTTGATTATGATGCGACCCTCTTATTGTACTTATGAATAGCGACCTCTTCGTTCTTTGATTAATGACTCGCGACTTTTTTCTTATGACTAGCGACCCTCTTTCTTTCATTTGACTAGGGACCCTCTTATTTGATTTATGACTAGCTACCCTTTAATGTCATTATGAATAATAGCAGTCCTCTTTTGATTATGGATAGACGGACCTCTTCGTTTGATTCTGGAATAGCACGACTTTTCTTTGGACTCAGTATAGCGACCTCTTATTCGATTATAAAAGCGAACTCTATTTCTTATGAATTTAGCCGACCTCTTTATGATTATGAATCAACGACCTTCCCATACATATGAATAGAGACCCTTTATTGATTTGAATAGCGAACCTTCTTATTCGATTATGACTAGGCGATACCTATTCTTCTTGATTATGAATAGCGACCTTTCCTTTGCATTATGAATTAGCGACCTTTTAATGATTTATGAATAACGACCTTCATACATTATTAAATAGAGACCCTCTTATTCGATTATGAAAGGGAAACTTTATTCGATATGATAGCGCCTCTTCTTTGATTATGAATAGCACCTTTCTTTGATTATGAAGTAGCGCCTTTTATTCGATTATGAAAAGGCGAACCTCTTTTTCGATTAATTGAATAGCGAGCCTCTTTTTATGATTATGAATACGACCCTTTTACCATACATTATGATAGCGACCTCTTCTTTGATTATGATTAGCGAACCTCTTATTGATTATGAAATAGCGACCTCTTTTTCGATTATGATAGGACCATCTTTTATGATTATAACGACCCTTCACATACATTATGACTAGCGACCTCTTTATTTGGTTTGAATAGCGACCCTCTGTATTTGATTATTGAATTGCGGACCCTCTTATTTGATTATGACTAGCGACCCCTTCTTCGCATAAATGACTAGCGACCCTTTCTTTTGATTGATGCGACTAGCGACCCTCTTCTTTCATTATGAATAAGCGAACCCTCTTCTTTCATTGATGGACTATGCGAACCCTCTTTTTCATTTTATGTAGCGCCTATTATTTGATTATGACTTAGCGGACCTCTTTTTTGATGGATTATGAATACGCCCTTCCCATACATTTATGAATACGACCTTTTCTTGATTAGATACGCGAAATCTTTATTTGATTATGAAAGCGACCCTCTTTTCCGATTATGAATAGCGACTCTTTTATGATTAATGAATATACGACCCTTTGCCCTACATTTTCATGAATAGCGACCCTCTTCTTTGCATTATGAAGGCGAACCTTTATTTAGATTTATGAATAGACGACCTTGCTTTTTATGATTTGAATAACGAACCTTCCATAATTTATGAATGAGACGGACCTCTTCTTTGTTATGAATAGTGACCTCTTATTTGTTATGAAATAGCGACCCTCTTTTTACGGATTCATGAATAGCGACCCTTTATTTGATCTAATGAATATCGACCTCTCTTGCTCGATTATGACTTAGCGACGCCTATGAATATTGACCTTTATGAAAATAGCGACCCTCTTACTCCTATATATGAATAGCCGAACCTTTTGAATCGTTATGGACTAGCGACCCGTTATGAATATATGACCTTTTATAAATAGCGACCTATTTCCTTTATGAATAGGACCCTCTTGTATTACGATTATAGAATAAGCGACCTTATGAATATTGATTTTATGTATAGAAGGCCTCTTTTTGTAATCTTATGAATTGGAGCACCCTTATAATAAGACCCATGATATTTAGGTAATTAATGAATCAGCGACCCTTATGACTTATTCTGTATAACGACCACTTCTGTCTTTTTAATGAATCAGCTTCCTTATGAATACTGCCTTAATGACTGCGACACCTTAATGTGTTATTATGAATAGGCGCGTCTTATGAATAATTTTTGTTTATGAATTAGCCGCGTCCTATGCTGGGGCGGACCCGGCGATGATCGGGTGGGGCTGATGTGAGGATTCAGGGATATCCTAGTTCTATATCCCCGGATTTTTTTTTTTTTCGGTGGGGGGATAGTCTGTAAAATACCCACTTTTCAGATAAAGATACTCTAATTTTGCTTGATTTAAAATACAAAAAAAAAAACTCACTATTGACTCCCGATGTCCTCGCTTTATGTATTAATAAAATTCTCTCTTCATTACTATACCATGACTTACCATAATGCAAATGTGGCGTAATGAAACTTTCTTGAACAACAATTAGAAACAAATAGATTAGTATTTTTGATGTGATAGATAAATGAGCACCACCCAAGATTGTATCATTTCAGATGGCAGTCCTTCCATGCATTTTGTTCGAAAAAACGCGTCAACTCGTATATGAAAATCAGTAGTTGTGTGCGAGAGTGGGGAATTAGTGTTAAGGGATTCTAGTTATCATCTATTACGTTTTACTTTTATTTTTTTTATAAAAACCCCTATTAAATTTTAGGTTTCTACAGGTTTGTCCTTTTGACAATTGTGCTTTTTAAATTATTTGGCATTGGCTGGTCAAATCCTGGGGGGGATCATGCGGAGATATCCTACTTTTCGGGGCGGGGAGGGAGGCTGGCTCGTGTCAGCAAAATATCTCCCAATTTTCACGAAAACAAATCATTTATTTTATCAATAAATCAATTGGAAAAATGTTGTGGTCAGTAAGATATTATCCTCCAATACCCGTTTAATGGTCTTCGACATTTATTTTAAAACAAACAACAACAACAAGCTCGGTATCGCTTGCAGTTCTCCTACCTAATTGTTGAACATGTCAGACCGGAAATTCCTGGTATGGCCGTCGAGTTCCTGGGTATGATCAACTGCATGATATGTATTGCATATTTTGACCATGAGTTTTGTTCAAGGGACTTTTGAAAAAGGTACGTAACACTTGAATGACATTTTTGCGTTTATTTCAAACTCATATGGCTGGCAGGGTGCAGTTTGATGTTCCGGTATATTCAAAAATTCGGATATCTTTACATGTTTTTGGTTTATCATAACCCTATCATACGGAGCGTAGCAGAGAGGCGGGGGGGGGGGGTTGGGGTGTTCAAACCACCTTTTTGCAAGGGTGTTAACCAAAAACCCAAACACCGCCTTTTCCCTATCACCTTTTTTAGAAGAATCACCCCCGGAATCACCACCCTTTTTACAGTCAAAAGCTGGGGGTGTTTGAAAAATGTGCAATAACTATGGAAAACAATGAAAGAAATAATGATTGTATTTGCCCTATGAATTTGGAGAAAAATTTTGTACACCCCCCCTCCCCGCGAGACCAGTTTTTCCGGCGGTGGCGTGACCTAGGAATTTTTTCGACTTTAGGAGGATTTGAGAAAGTTTTTTTAGGTCCCCCCACCCGCCTGTCCCTATTCCCCTCCGCTGAGCGGTTCTTCGGCGGCTGGCCAGTGAATGAGAACAATGTTCGGACTAGGTTCGAGAAATTTTTTGGTCACTATCCCTTCCCCCCTTCGCGAATGAACATTCCCCTTGGCAAAATCCTAGAGTACGCTATATGCCTATGTATTCTTTCTGCATTCTTTTTATTTTGACACTTGCGTTTGTAAATCCATTTGCATCCTGACAATGTCAATTGCAACGAGTTGTCCCTTTTTATTCCGTATTTCCGTTTCTACGGTAAATTTTAATTTGCCGCTTCGCTTTTGTGACGGTTGATATTGAGGTTTTGACGAGTATCACTTTAATATTGATAAACAAGGGCGATAATAGGACTGGTTTGGGCATGGGGAGGTGCACATCTGGGGAGGTGGGAACAGGAGGTGCCACATCTTAGGGAAGTGGAACTAAGTTGAGAAATCAGGGCGTTGAAGCAAAAAAAAAAAAAGGTGGTGCAAATTTCTTTTTTGCTATTAGGGTGGAACTCCTATGGCTCTGCGGGGGGGGGGTGCACGTGCACCCAGTACATCCCCAGCCTACGCCCTTGATAAATGTCTCTTAATTCATTCAACACAGGCTCCTTGTCTGTTCTCAGAATTACTCTCTTCCTCATAACAACGCCCCCTTTCATTCTCATCTCACTAGGGTGAGTGGCTTTAGGCCTAATCGACACTCTCAATTTAGAACTTCCTAAAATTTCTACATGGTTCAAATGTAATAAACTGTTTCTTAATAGATAAAACCTGTTTTATAAATTCTAATGTTTCACATTCGCAACTCAATATGTTTAAAACATTATTATTTACAATTTTCGTATTGAAAAAAGTCACCAAAATTATGCGTTACATACCCTTGACTCCAATTTGACCTTGAATGATTATACAAGCAATGTAATTACATCAATATTGAAAGCCACTGGAGTACTTATAGATTAAAATACTTTATCAATGAAAAGACACTTCCTTTATTATATAATGCACTAATTTTATCATATATCATTATATTGCAATATTGTTCGGGTTAACTGTTACAAAACCAAAATAAGTTCAATTTTCCTATTACAGAAGAGGGTTCTGCGAATTTGCATCAATTCCAATTATCGAAACCACACTTATCCTTTATTTTCCCGATTGAAGACACCTAAAATTGGTGATTGATGTTGATAAAATATCATACAGCAATCTTTATGTTCAAATACACACAAAATTTACTACCTCTTTTCCATTATGCATTCCGTCAACAGATGTCCATTCACACCCCACGCGTCATCGCAACGATTTTTATTTGAACAATCCGAAACTCCTATTAGCCCTCAAATTAATTCGACACAACAAACCCGATATCTGGAATTCACTTCCCAAAACATAAAACAATGCACTTCTCTCTTTTCCTCTAGGCATATGACAAATGCATTCTGACACAATACAATTCAGTAGGCCTACAGTAACTGCATTTAAAATAACAATTATAAAAACACACCATACCTGGCTATCAAAAGCTAATACACACTATATAAAAAATTCAGCTTTCAGATTCAACTTTCACTACTGGGAGCACCTTTAAAGGTGCAACTTTGTACCTTTGTAATAGGTGCAAAGTTGCACCTTAAAGGTGCAGGATTGCACCATAGAAAATTAAAAAGTATTCTTCTTTTTCTTTCAAACTGCTTGTCCGACATAGAAAATAATATAATGTATGCAAGTTGCATTTGCAGTATTTCTTTGATCTGTTTCTATGAATACAAATTTCAGTATACTGAAATTGTATTCATAGCAACAGATGAAAGAAATAGCTCATCACCAGGCTTCGGAAGAGAAAACATACATTATGAAAGTGGTCTATATTCGAGGCAAAATGTGCACCTGAAAGGTGCAAACTTGCAAACATGATGGAGTGGGGCGAGTGCTCAGCCGTGAAAGGTTCAGATTTGCTCGAATACCGCGGCAGAAATTGCTCTGCACCTACCCTTTATACTCAAAAGTATTGCAACATAAACTATAACGCATGCATTTTGAGTTGAAGGGGTCTTTCTGTAATGATGTCCTAATGAAGTTTATTATTGGAAAATAACAAATTATTTGAAAAGAAATCAATGAATATAATTTCTCCTTTCTTCTCCAAGGCGGAGAGATTATCAAATGCAGGCGCACCCACGGCAGAGGGGCTGGAACGGGATAACCTCGCTAGTCATAAGGACCACTATTCATAAGGACCAGTGTTCATAAGGACCGTTATTCATAACGTGTTATTTCCTATACCTGAAGGGTCGCTATTCATAAAGTGAAAATAGGGTCATTATTCATAAACTCATAAGGACCATTATTCATAGGGATTGCAATTCATAATACATGTATAAGAAGAGGGTCGCTATTCACAATCGAAGAAAAGGGTCATTACTTATAAGGACCGCTATTTATAAGTCGTCATGAGGGTCATTATACATAATAAGTCATAAGGGTCGCTATTCATAATACAAAATCGGGGTCGTAAATCATAAGGGTCGCTACTCATAATGAAAGAAGAGGGTCGTTATTCATAATAGAAGAAGAGGGTCGGTATTCACAAAGGTCAATATCCATAAGGGTCGTTATTTATAATCGAAGAAAAGGGTCTCTATTCATAATCGAAAAACAGGGTCACTATTCATAATAAAAAAGAGGGTCGCTATTCATAATAAAAAAGAGGGTCGCTATTCATAATCAAAGAAGAGGGTCGTTATTCATAATCGAACAAGAGGGTCGCTATTCATAATCAAAGACGAGGTTCCTTATTCATAATGACATAAGAGGGTCGCTGTTCATAATCAAAAAAGAGGGTCGCTATTCATAATAAAAAGAGGGTCGTTATTCATAATCGAACAAGCGGATCACCATTCATAATCAATGAAGAGGGTCGCTATTTATAATCAAATAAGAGGGTCGCTAGTCATAATCAAAGAAGAGGGTAGCTATTCACAAAGGTCAATATCCATAAGGGTCGTTATTCATAATCGAAGACAAGGGTCTCTATTCATAATCGAAAAACAGGGTCACTATTCATAATAAAAAAGAGGGTCGCTATTCATAATCAAAGAAGAGGGTCAATATTCATAATCGAACAAGAGGGTCGCTATTCATAATCAAAGACGAGGTTCCTTATTCATAATGACATAAGAGGGTCGCTGTTCATTATCAAAAAAGAGGGTGCTATTCATAATAAAAAAGAGGGTCGTTATTCATAATCGAACAAGAGGATCACTATTCATAATCAAAGAAGAGGGTCGCTATTTATAATCAAATAAGAGGGTCGCCAGTCATAATCAAAGAAGAGGGTAGCTATTCATAATGACGTAAGAGGGTCGCTATTCATAATCAAAAAAGAGGGTCGCTATTCATAATGACATAAGAGGGTCGCTATTCTTAATCAAAAAAGAGGGTCGCTATTCATAATCAAAGAAGAGGGTCGTTATTCATAATCAAACAAGAGGGTCGCTATTCATAATCAAAGGAGAGGGTCACTATTCATAATCGAAGAAGAGCATCGCTATTCATAATCAAAGAAAAAGGTCACTATTCATAATGGGAGAGAAGGCTCGCTATTCATAATCAAAAAAGAGGGTCGCTATTCATAATCAAAAAAGAGGGTCGTTATTCATAATCAAAGAAGAGGGTCGCTATTTATTATCAAATAAGAGGGTCGCTATAAGAAGGAGGGTCGCTATTCATAATGACATAAGAGGGTCGCTATTCATAATCAAAAAAGAGGGTCGCTATTCATAATCAAAAAAGAGGGTCGCTATTCATAATCAAAGAAGAGGGTCGTTATTCATAATCGAACAAGAGGGTCGCTATTCATAATTAAAGGAGAGGGTCACTATTCATAATCGAGGAAGAGCATCGCTATTCATAATTAAAGAAAAGGTCGCTATTCATAATGGGAGAGAAGGCTCGCTATTCATAATCGAAGAAAAAGGGTCCGCTATTCATAATCCAGAAAGAGCGTCGTTATTCATAATCAGAGAAGAGGATCGCTATTATTTGAGAAAGGGGGTAGATATTCATAATCGGAGAAGAGGGTCAC
>JZLH01S0092813.1:3146-15216 GCA_001188425.1 Eucidaris tribuloides | reverse complement strand
CCCCCGGGGGAAAATGATTACACGGAAGGAGGATATTCTCAGTCTAACACGATTAATAATGCGGGAACGCCTGAATATCCACATTGATGCACAAACCTATACTACCACTTTAAATAAGTTCAAAAGAACATGTTTAACCAAATTATTGAATAAACAGTTGTAAGTAAAGTTAAAAAACGAGTAGTACTTACACTGAATGTCTAGTTCAAGAGGTACACTATATAAGCACAATTTCTAGCTCGGTTCGTCTCAGTTTTTCTTTTTCTTTTCCTTTTCTTTTTTCCTTCTTTTTTTTTTGCCGGCCGATTGGGGGGGGGGGGACACGTGCCCCCGTCCCCCCCCGTACGTTAAGCCACTGCACACACACACACACACACACACACACACACACGCGCGCGCGCGCGCGCGCACGCACACACACATACAGACGAACACACATACACACACATACATACACACACACACACACCACACACACCACACACACACACACACACACACACACACACACACACACACACACACACACACACACACACACACACACACACACACACACACACACACACACACACACACACACACACACACAAACGATACTTAACCATTTGTACACGACGCTTCATCACTACCATCGAAACAGTCCTGCCATCCGTCACATCTATAAACCACTCTGATGCATTCACCGGAGGTGCATTGGAACATGCCTGTAACACAGCCTTCGACAGGTGCTAGGTAAACAACAATAGATCACACAGGCTGACAAAATACTAATAAGATATTAACTGGGCAATTTTTCTTAGAGGACACCTTTTGCTATTACAACTATATTACAATCCACTGATAATGAAAATGGTCTTTTAGGTATGAAATAGATCATGCTACTGACTGATGATGCACACTTTTCGAAAAAAGTTATGATCCTTGTACTTGTATACATAACAGCGTTTATCTTCAATTATTACTTAAATTAATATCTCTAATGAGAACAATGCAAGTATTACCAATAAATCACAAACTTTTTTGAGAGAAAACCAAAATACGTCAGAGCCTACTTTGTTATTATTTCAAATGAGTATAGCGGTATTTATTCAGCATGAAGTGGCCCCGGTATTATTTTAGTGAAAGAAAATGTTGGTGTCGAAAGGAATGCGTTATACTTACTGTAATGACTGATTACTGCAGTTGAACTGTCATCTCCTTTAGTATCAGAAACAACACAAATAAGTATTAATTTATTAATTTTTATTAATTGCCTTTTATTATTTCGTCTATGGCGACCACACCACCATCACCGTCGCCATCACGATCATCATCACCATCCTCATCACCATCACAATCGCCATTGCCCGTTACCACCAATAATCAAAGAACTGAGGTATGCATTGCAATAAAGTATAGACAAAATATCAGAGTTGTATTAATACCATTAGTAGTAGTAGTAGTAGAGTGCACTCTCGTTTTAAAGAAGTCCTTGGGACCCATGATATTTGTTCTTTATCACGAAATTTCTTTATATCAAGGTTGCAAAAACAATAAAATACAAAGGAAATCCAAGATATGGGACCAAAGATTTTACTTCTTTATAATGAAATTTTGTTATATCAGTGTTCTTTATAACGAGAGTGCGCTGTAGTAGTAGTGGTAGTAGTATACCCCGTATAGTAGTAGTAGTATAGTAATAGTAGTATGGTAGTAATATATCAGCAGTAGTAGTAGTAGTAGTAGTAGTAGTAGTAGTCGTAGTAGAAGTTGTAATAATAATCACCGCCATATAGAAGCTATACTCTGGTAAGTTGTAGTACCAAAGTTCTACTTGTGGTAACATTGCGATAGAAGTTGTCTTTTGTGCCTTGTGGTGCCACTGAAAGCGGCAAAAAAAGTTTGTCATGACATGATATAATATGTAATTAAATTGGATTAAGACAATATTTGTATGTTACCGTTCAAACGTTTGGCATTCCTCTCACATACGAACTGCGACGTTTCAGTAGATGCACATGGTATGTCGTGCCATAGAGAGGTCGATAGATCAGTTATAGTGGCTAGATTTAATACCACCATCGCACATTTCTCCAAGCTTCCACCATTTGGTTGTTTTTCTGTGTTGTCAATTAGCCTACATCGACAAAAATATGTGCATAGAAGCTTAAAATATATTATTTTGTTTTAACGTTTAAGGATCACGTGGATATAGTATACACCATTTTTTTACAAGATCTACAGTGACACAAGCGCATATCTTCCTAAAAGAAGATTTGCGAATATGCGCACTATCACATTCGCGCGAATTCGCTACAAACAAGCGAATAAATTTCCAACGCGTGATGTTTTGATTCAATGATGTAATACATTATACCTATTTTTTACACCCCAAAAGAACGGGATTAAGAAAAGGAAGAAGACAAAAAAGAAGTACAAGAAGAAGAAAACGAGGAAGAAAAAGATGGAATAGAGGAATAAAATACAAAGGAAAAAGAAAAAAAAGAATTATGCAGCATGGCAAGTGGCTATATCCCGACTTTCGTTGGTTAGCAATAAACAGTCCACTCATTTTACCTTACAATCATTTTCTTAAAACAAAACAAAACAAAACAAAACAAAACAACAAAAAACATAACAAAACAAAGCACAACAAAATGTAATAATGCTATAATATTGTTTCCACAATGGAATAAATTCAAATCTCGAGATTGCTAGACCAGTTTGATATTGTATTCAAATTTATGGATATTTCTTCCTTGGGGCCTAGTAACGAACTATTTGATAATAATGTTCATTATGAATACATTTAAATACTTGGAATCCAACTCGCATACATTAGTTTTTGCTATGTCAGTCACGCCTCTGGAAAGCTCTGAAGTCGTCAGGAACAACGTTTTTATTTTTTGAAAAGTATACATAAAATTTGAATAATATTAGTAAACTGGTCTATTCATCAAACATCGTGACATCATTGATGTTACCCTGTGGATTTGAACCAATCAGTGTACGACATTGGTGTCCAGTCTGTCCAACGAAAAACCCCATGGTCATTCCGAAAACCGAGTCCTATGCACACACAAAAAACACACGAAACGATGAATCAGATTAATAAAACCATTGGCATAATATTTGATTTCTTTTCACAAATTCAATAGTTGTTATGATGAAATTTTGAATAATTGTGGAGAGCGCGATATTAAGAACGCATTATGCTATGATTTGGCATTTACGAATGTATCAAGAATAATCCACTTACTTCTATTGAACATACCAAAGTCTTCAAGCTCGATAAGGAAAGTTATATCTTGAGCAAAATTGAAACTTCAGGGCAGAATGTGACGTAATCTTTAAATACTAAATAATGTTGTCACTTAATTTCTTTTGGTTCTGATTATTATGTCACTTTATACCTCTTCATATAAAAATATCCGGACATGATTTGTTAGACAGAGGACTAAAGGCCTTGGTATTTAACAAGAAAATATAGTTACTACTACTTCAAACCGCCCATTTCATTCTGCTTTTATATACACTCCTGCTCATAATTATGGAATATTTTGTTGACACTTGAGTTCTTTCTTCTTTATCGTCCAAAATTTTCAAGATAAGTGTTTATTTCACAAAAACGTTGTATGTGAAGCAATATTTAGATTTCATGAGAGACTCAGTAAAGTAAAAACAAAAGTACATTTGAGCGCATTAACAATTATATATTTATTTTTTTTAAATCCACCAAAAATCATGAAAAAAGTATTAAATTAAAGTTATTAAAAACTTAACACAACAAACTGATAAATTTTGATCTTATGTCAATTATCATTAAATTAACATCAGAATAGTCTATTACAAGTCTAATAACGCGCGTAACTACCACGTGACTCAACAACAACTCTGAATACCTCCATTTTTAAACACAGGTTTTAGTGTCGAGTCGGACGCTACAAAATGCTCAGCATTCCTGAAATACTTAGATTATAATTGTTCCACCAGGGGTGAGCAAATATTAATCCCGGATGTACCGTTCACGGAAAAATGACAACTTCTAAAATATTTTTAAAGTATTTAGTATTCCATAATTATGGGCAGGAGTGTGCAAAACAGCTGTAAGCATACAAGAGCTTGATGAAAACACATCGAACTATCTATAGATCAATTTACGTTCACCATGGTCATGATGCTGATAGAAAATTAATATTATGACATGTTATGCATGCAGAATGCCAAGGTCTATTAAAGTAAATTACGAATGATTTTTTTTGGAAACTGTTACAGAAATATCATTCATCCAGGGCAAGAGGTTAATAGAATATATACCTTGATTAAATACATCAGCAAAATAATTGTGCGACATAGCAATAATAAGACATAGCAACGATAGCGCGCGTCCTCTGTCATTTTGTATAGAATCTGTATTTGCTTGCTGGTAGTTAAAGTGGAGAATCTAAAATTCAAAATGCACAATACTAATTTTATTTTTCAAAAGTTACAAAATCAGGTTTGTGTTAATGATTTCCATCCAAAATGTGGCAAAATTACTGATTTTCAGATATGGAATTACCAAAAGGCATTGATAAAAGTTGGCAGCCCTGCGTATCTCATCTTCGTGATTAAATTTCGCAAATGTGTTACCACCTTCGCTTATGATATTCAAAAATTAAGAATATGTAATTATTTTTCATGGATTATCAAATTTGCGTTTTGGCATTCACATCTTGTCGTTCCTCTAAGTACATGTCACCCTTCGCACTTGATATGAATATCAAAATTGATAATTAAGTTTCCATAGGCAAGAGGAAATAGGCCTATAGATGTTAAGATTTTAAAATGAAAATATTGTTTAAAGATATCCTTACAAACATGGTTTGAACTGGAGGGGTGGTCGCGCGGTCGGTACGTTGGAAATATTGCGGATCGAACTACTTCCTCAGTTTTTGACCAATGTACACGTAATTTGCCATACACATTTGAATGCCTCGGACACTAGGTTGCCATGGTAGCGGATCAAACTACTTCCTCAACTTTACAAATGTTCTTGGCATTTGGGACACATTATTGATGTTGGGGTGAAGATGTGCAGGCCACATGTATAGAATGTGCCGGAAGCTTGCGTTGCAATGGTAATTGCATATAAGGCCGTCCTGATGGGGCAAGAATATTTATCACCTTCATTGATATGTTAGTTAATAATTTGGAATCAAATAGAAAAACGTAAGTGATCATATGTATGATAATTGATTGTTAACTTCTTCCACATTTAAAAGTGTCGCTACAAAGTCACAAACTAGGATATCAAGTGAAGCTATTGGAGATGCCTGTAAAGAAACCAAGTGTCGCTTAATATTCCAAACACAACAAAATCGTCAACAGGTAAAGCAGCGATTTTTTTTGTGTGTAAAAACACACGAAATCTTGCCACAACGAAATGAAATAGTCTCTGAATCTGTCAAATGCTACTTTTCAGATAACGTACCAATGTATGCGTTCGGTTGTGTGTTTTCACCATCATCCCATGCTTTCCACAGCGTATAGTGAAGAAACGTCATTTCAGTGACGTCACGAATGCTAATTAGGTGGGCATCGTAAGAAGTTATGCACGTCTGCTCAGCCTCGTTCCAAGTAATGTCTTCATCGAGAGCCACAAACTTGTAGCAGCTTGAGTCGAAAAAGTCCCACCCTGCGTCACAGGCCGAACCTTGAAACAACAAAATGGCAACGAATTACTCATTGGAATAAATTATCCACTGTAATTGTAAATGCATGTGGTATACAGCAGTTTTTCAGAGAATAAATCTGTTTCCAAATCAGAAAAATGTTATGACCTTAATTGTTACAACATCGTAGAACTCTGTTTATAAGAATATCACTTGTCCGAAGCACAATAATTGTGAGTCATTTTCTGTCAAGCCTGCGAATAATTGTTAACTAATGAAGAGCGTGTTTAATTGCATAATGATGATAATAGATAATAATAATAATAATATAATAATCAATAATACATAATAATAATAATAATAATGAATAATAAATTAATAATATAAAAATATATAATAATAATAATAACAATACATAATAATAATAATAATAATAATAATAATAATGATAATAATAATATACAAATAAATAAATAATATCAATAACCACACTAGATAATATAACAATATCTATCTACTAATTAAAGTTTTACTAGCTACTAGTAAATAAAGATTGATAATTAATACGTTTCATACATCATACTTCTTCATTACATGCGTCGTCTCATCATCATCATCATCAATGGATAACAATATATAGGACAGATCACTGTATTTCTTACTTGAACTGTTCATTTCTCTTCTGACTGTATCCGGAAGATAGATCAATTCTCATAACTCCCAGTAAGAACCGCCGCCCTTCATGCTGCCATCGGAGACTGAAACTCGAATCAATCATTATAAATATGAGGGATGAATCAGTTTTCCCGTCTGGTAGGACTTGCGTTAAGAATACTTCCCTAGTTCCAGCCTCGTATGAACCACTCGCACTATGATAGAAATCTTGGGCGCACTCGCGGTCGTAGGCAAAGGAGTCACATTCAAGGAAACGTACCTCTATCCAGGGACCAGTGGTGAGGTCTTAATTTGCCAACACGTTTCCTCTGTTCCGAGTTTGGCATAGAAATGAAATGATAGACCACGAACCACACAATGGGAGACGGCTATGAAGACGTCGGCTGCGCCGCGCAAATGAAATGCCTGTTGTTGATGGTATATCCAACGGAGAGCAGGACAGTACTCTGATAACATTAACATACAAATTTAATATTTTTTAAAAATACGGGAACTCGCTCCAAAGTATGCGTTTTTGCTGAGCATTTGCCTTCCAAATAACAGCAGATTTCTGCGTATCGAAAGCCTGGACGGCGATCCTGGAGGCATTTCTGGGGGATCGTTCCCACTCGATTATTAAAACTTACTTATTATTATTTTTTTTAATTTCGTCCGAATTTTTATTAGATTTTGTTATCTGTGAACCCATTTGAAAGATCTAATGTGTTGGAAATGGGTTATTGAACATTATTAATGTGGGAAGAGGGCATATAAATTAAAAGTCACACTTTCCACCTTTAACAAAAAGATATATATATGATCCTCTGGGCGAATTTCACCCGCGCAAGTGTATTATTACTTCGCAGTGTTGGAGTCGAACACAAACTATATTGTGTGAAAATAAAAATTATGATCCATTCCATGAATTACATAGTGTATGTATAGTTATTTCTTATTTGTTACAGATTAAGACACCAAATTGTCGGTGGGCTGATAAAATATTGTATCTCAATTTTTTGGTGAAATCGACTCTTTCTGATAAATGTGAAGATTAATGCGTTACTTATCTAATAACCACATGAGTTGCATATCTTAAAATATAATTGATTATCAAACATAGTCTTTAGTTCAAGTAACATAGCCTATACACATTGTTTGTTCAAATAAAAATGTGTTTTTGCTCTCCAGAAAACATTCCAGAGTTAATCAATGGACTAAGTTAATCACCTCTTGAGAATATACCACCCAATATCTTTCCCAAATGCTCTCTAAAAATCTTAATTCGTACTATAATGTCTGCAGGCATAACAAAAACCATTACAGTGATCAGTGATTTTTTGAGCTTCAAGAAGATTTACCGATGAAGCCATTTAGTATGTGAGTAGGGGCAGTACGTATCCCTGTTCGAACATCGACCACGACATCGGGCGAATTCGCGATGAAAACGAGCGGGAAGTCATCGCATGAAAAACTGTCTGTTTTTCCTGATAAGTTATCAGTCACCTTTATCACGGCATCACAGCTTCTGTAGACACCTCTTATTATCTGTAAAAGAGAAACAAGGACACACATATTGACATACATATGATAATGTTCATGGCAATGTTTGCAACCTAAAGTGGACAACGAATAGTATAATCTTGAATTGAAACAGCTGCACGTGGGCATCGTTTTGACGAGGAATTACCAAAAGTTCAATAATAATAATGATAATAATAATAGTAGTAGTAGTAGTAGTAGTAGTAATAACAATAATAATAATAATAATAATAATGTCTTATTTACCCAGGGTAGCCTCTTTAGTAACAAGCACAATCTTCCAGAAGGCCCTGCAACTATTATTACCCCAGTATCCACCAAGTCCCTATTTTAATCTTAATGTGGATAAATCGCGTTTGCTGAAGGACGAGAGTGTGGGTAACAGGAGTTGAATTCGTCTCTCACGCGGGAAAGGCAGTGAAGAACTCACTACACCACGGCACCTACGGCTTTCTTATTATAATATGGAGCTAACAGAGAAAAAAATCATATATCTTACGACATGTACGCCAAATTCATCCCCAAGAGTTTTTAAATTGTTTCAGAATACCTGGTATCCAAAGAAAACGAAGGTCGCGAAGACATCATCGGATGACGTAAGACGCTTTTGACAGATACTACGCGGTGGAAGCATGACGTCATAGTAACTCTCATTTCTGTCGTCGGTAGGTGAAACCAACATGTCGGTCATGCAGTTGCTATCACAGTAGGTCAACGGGCAATCTAGATAAATTGAATACACAGTAGAAAAAAAATTAAAATAGAAGGGCAAATCAATTAAAGGTTATATGACATAATTGGTAATACTTGAAAATGCGTAGAGAAGCAAACGAGTTCGGACATAATATGTATACACTACCCGGAGTGTAAATGTTGGCTGGAAGGCTTTGTCTTGAATTTGTTTATTTTGGAGAATCAAGCATCAACATGTAATAATGAATTACTCTCGTGCCTCGATAGAAATTGATCTCATAAGAAAGCTACACAACAAGTTTGCCTGTCACAACGGATACTGATGGTAGTTCTTTTGAAATGAGTCAACATTATTTGACCACAAGATGTTCAAAGCAGAATCCTTGCATAGTTCAAATGATTCTAAAATAGTTTTCACCCCAAGTTGAGGACTACCTGTCTACCTCTAATTATGCTATATACCTTAAAGGTATCATGGCAAAGAGCCGAGTTTTTAGTTTAGGGGGGGGGGGTGGACGGGGTGGGGGCATTCATTACTTACCTATTTGTGTACATCCGAGAAATTCCATTTTGAAACAAATGGATCCATCCCATGACGTGGGAATGATAGTAAAATTCCGCGACACTATTTCCGCCGGTAATTGAACCTTACACATCGATTCCCGACATGAGGATATGTTCTGGGAAATGAAAACAAATCAACCATTTAACTCTTTAGATCTTAATATCAACTATTTTCCAACCATCTACGAAAAGATGGTATTCCGAAAATGTCGCTTCAATATAGGAGAGTATAGTGGAAAACAACAGAACTACCCGTTTTTTTTTTTTTTTTTTTTTTACTAAACCTTTTTATACAATTATTCATCATGCTGACAAAGAACTAACACAGAAATCAGTATGTGGGACAATGTTTGATATTGCAACATAAGGGGACGGTGATGGAAAACTCAAATGTTTAAACTGCCAATCCGACAACTATTAATAACAATGGAAGTGGACTGTTCCCATATTCCAATGCAAATATGATATGCTTTTACATGGAAACTAATGAAATGGGGAACTCTGATGAAGGATTTTCTACCTAAACCGGTACTCCAGTTTATGTGGGAGATAAATAACCACTTTATTTAAAATTAGATATTTTTTACCACTTTACCTCAGGTCTGGAGCAGCGTTTATTATTTTCACAAGGATACACATCACGAAGTTTTTACAAGATCCGTTAACAACAATATATTTTTTTATGGAATCGATCGTTACTGTATTATAATAGTGAAGCTTTTCGTACTTTATACCACGCCATTGTCGTGCATATACTTACAAAGGCCCGCTCGGATGGGATATCATCAGTTCGATATTGAAGCTTAAATGATGTAATTCTGGAATGGTCGCATTGTTGGACAATGATATCGTTTATGCCAGTGAAATCATTGAAGGCTACTTCCATCCATGGTGTGACGTCATTGTCTTCTGGTATCCATCCAACTGGATATCGATCAAACGATTGTAATCGTATCGTATCGACCGATGATTCATTCCGATTAACGCTCGAAAATGTCACTGTGTTATCCGGCCCAGCACCCAGACCTACACCAAAGCGACATTCTGTTAGAGAGAAAAAATCATAATTTTGCGTCACTTTCGCTACTTTCATTTCATTAATGATCATCAAATTGTTACTCACTTTCCTTGACAGCTAAATATAGCAATAAATGCATGCACGACGTTTGAGGACAAAAAGAAAAATCACTTACCTCTCATAGTATTTACTTCCGAATAGCTAAACTATACTACATTCATTGGGTTCATGTTAGATTTTTTCGTTTGCTTTACTCGCCAACTAGTGTGTAGGGACCAAACCAATTTGTGGTCCATGGTGTTTTGACGAGAAAAAATGCCATTATTGGTACTGTTGCTAAACGGTCGCTGTTGAATGATTTTTTAATGTCTTTTATTTGTTAAATAAAAATAGTAAAGAGCGTTTAAGGACATATTTCTGTTATAATGTTTAATTTTCATTGATTGAATAAAGCAACATTTATTAAGGTCTTTTTAATTTGCCACTGAATCGTTGCAAATTGTACAGCTTGGCGACACGCGATTGATTGGTGCAGCCCTTCATTTTGTAGGATAACGTGTCTACCTTCCAAATCTAAGGTTATCAAAATAGTACATTTCACTCTGACCTGTCATACACAATATGACCCCCTACCGGCAAATGGCTTTACCTGATTCGCAGCCGAGTACCTCAAACCTCAGAGATATCGATGTATTTTCCGATACTTTGGGTTCAATCCGGAGTGATGTCGTGACTGTCGGCTGCTGGAACAAAAATGACGTCACTTCCTGTGTGATGACGAGACTACTGCGATCCTGATTCAAATAGAAGGAATGTAATCGAAGATTAAGCATGCCTTTTAGATATTCACAAGAATATGCATACTGCATTGTAGGTCTATAAATACGATAAAGACACTACGCGGAGGCGTTGTGGCTGAATTAGTAAAGCCGATGTTTCCCAATCTATAGATCCCCGGTTCGAATCCTGCCGCGGCCGGCGTTTGTGTTCTTGGGTAAGGCACTTTATCTGCATAAGCTCTCTGCACACAGGAGTATATACCTGGAAGGGTGAGAATGACTTAGTTTTTATGGCTCGACGCGCCCCCTTGATTGTTGGTTGCTAAGTTAGGAATCAGGGAGTGGAAACGGTGCACATCTAATTTGTGCAGGATAGAACTGTATCTTATTTATCAGGGTAGAGACTCATCTTATCCGTGTTATACGATAAACTAGTAGTAGTAGTAGTAGTAGTAGTAGTAGTAGTAGTAGTAGTAGTAGTAGTAGTAATAGTAGTAGTAGTAGTAGTAGTAGTAGTAGTAGTAGTAGTAGTAGTAGTATTCAATTAATGATACTTACCTCATCAGAACTATCAAATGCCACTCGTAATCTTGACAACATTATTACGTCACCCTCTGGTCCTGCTTGGATTAGGATGCCAGTTGCGTATATAGATTTTTCGAAGAGTATCTGTACGTTGAAAGATCCAAGTTGAACAGAAGATGGAATCATTTAAAATCTTTATATATACATTCATCTCAGTTCACCCCATATTATCTAACATTGTCTCCGAGTTTGTTTGCGCGGTAAACGCAATTGAGTTTCTGAAGAATATTGTACCGTAACAAAGATAATTGCGACCAGTATTCCATTCTTTTGAAAAAAAAAACACCCTGTAATAATTTTGTTCCGGTGGAATGATCCAAGTAGTAATAACTGGATATTGTAATTTGAAAGTTACCTTCTAGCCATATGTAGCGTTCTAAATCTCTATTTCCCTCACACATAATAGAGATTTAAGTTGATTAATAAATGGTTAAATGAATTTATACAACACCTAGTAAGATTGTACACTATCCGATTGGTTAACTGCGCTTCACACGGCATACGCTAACCGCCCCATTGCACTTGCGCGGTACGCGGAGTGCAGTTTCGTTAGAGCAGTTTCGGTATATTGCACTCTGCTGATGTCATCATCAATGTACATT
>JZLH01S0092804.1:581-15836 GCA_001188425.1 Eucidaris tribuloides | reverse complement strand
ACACACACACACACACACACACACACACACACACACACACACACAAACATAAATACATTTAGATACACAAACAGCCAAACAAACTTTATTGTAACAAATATCTTGAAATTGCAGAAAGTTTAAAACAAAACAAATGATTTCAACAGTCATGAAATGTAAAATACTTCACAGTTGCTTTGACATGCTTTACAACAAATAAAACACAATTCAACACAACCATATACAATTATGACATCTGATTAACCTGTGTAGTAACAAGGGATAAGCCGGAATTAACCTTTCATTTACACAATAATTAAATAAGGGCAGAAATGAGACAGTATTTTTCTATTTTTGCTCTCTCATTCCGATACAACTGGTGTTCATATTTTGCCATTTATTATAATTAAAAAAAGAACTAAAAATGTTTCTTTTATCAGATATGCATGCATGTACACTCCATTCCGTATGGTTCTCAACTATGTTCTCATCCACTTGATTGATCTTCTTTTCCTCTTGTTCTCATTTCTTCTCGTTTTGTTCTCCTCTGTTCATGTTCTTTTCTTCCTTCTTTCTTCTCTGTGTCTTCTTTGTTTTCTCCACATCTCATGGTATTCATGTTATATGCTTTTCCGTTTTTTTTTTGGGGGGGGGGGGGGAGGAGGATGGGTTAAAGCCGGGGATGGATTACAATTCACTGTGACTTCATTTGTTTTGTTTTTAAGACAAAATGGTGACAGGCATATGGAGGCTATGCCATTTTCATTAGTAGAACTTGTTGTAATACTTATGTTATTAATGAAACACTGAGTATATCACGAAGATACAAACCAGCATTTAATAATATCCTCCATCACCATTTCTTCACATCACATCAACTCCACTGACATACAGCCTTTAATGATTCATGCTTTTCATATTAATAGGAAAATTTCAAAACATCAAGCATGTAAGATGCATACATAAACACACTCTGTCATCAGAATTAATGAACTGAAACAGTACTATGTAGTTACAAATTAGTGAAGAAATCAGAATCAATACAATGTGAATCTACGAGTAAGTCCATAAATAATTTGGCAAATATGGCAACTTTCACATCTGATCTAGGAAGCAGGCACGGTCTCAAAATTGTTCAAATGTTTACTTTTTTCTTCTTCCTGATGAGCAACCAGAATAAACTTGATTATTCTGTCACTGTAACAAAGGCAACACAATGTCACGCACCTTGCTGCAATACTCACTCACTGACTTGGACAGATATTCCCACAGTAAACCATACGACCATCTAAAGAATGCTTACCTTGTAGATGTCATCAATCCTGTTGGAGATGTGTTCGAAGCAGGTGTTGAATCGGTCGTAGCGTTCCTTCCGGATGATTTCAAACTGCTGCTTGGCCTTCTTGGCCCGTTTCCTGGCGGCCTCAAAGTCCTCTGTGGTGGACTGGAACCGCTCCTTGACTCCATCCAATCTGGGGAAATGTAAACAGGGCTTACAACATCAATGCCAATTGACATTAGTTCTTTATTGAAAGGGTCTGATCATCAAATCCTCTGTAGTAAAGTGAAACTACTGAAGTCCATCTATTCTAGGGTATGTAAACCAGGTTCATGATTTCAAATACCAATTAAGATTATGTCATATTGATAGGGATATATTCATCAAAGTCCTCTGTGGTGGTTTGAACATGCTCCTAGATTGCATCCAATCTGAGGAAGTGTAAACAGGGTTTATGACATCAAATCCTTGGTGGTTGAGTGGAACCACCGTGTCCATCCAATCTAGGAAATGTAAACAGGGTTTATATCATATCCAACAGAAATGAGGTCTTATCAAAATGGATAATTTCATCAACATCTTCTGTGGTTGATTGCAACCACTCCTTGACTCCATCCAATCTGGGAAAATGTACACATAGTTTATGACATGAAATCCAATTGAATTTAGGTCTTATCAAAACTGATATTTCATCAAAGTCCTCTGTGGTCAGTTGGAACCATTATTTGTCTATCCTACCAAGAAAGTGTAGACAAGGTTTTACAACATCAAAACCAACTGAAATTAGGTTTGAATTATACAACACATAATACCAAAAATCTGATACAAAATCTACAAATCAGTACTAGAAATAAGTCTCATTCAGCTTGATCAACACAAGAGCAGTATTTCAAAATATATTCAAGAAACCATGCACCAAACTCAACCCCAATTTACCACCAGAAACAATGGCCATGTGAATCGGACATCTGTATATGAGCAGTTATTTATTATTTAATCCATTTGAGAAGATTTGATTTTAATATAATATGCATTCTCCATACACCCCAGCCTGAGATATTTCGATCTTATTCTTCAACAAGTAAAAGCAAGCCCACCAATTTTTTTTCACCACCCTCTGTAGGTTGGAATTGAAAACAAACCCACACTTACTTTTCCATGGCCTTCATGTTGGGGGCAGCTATTCTCTGCAGAGTTGCCTCCATGCTGGATATCCCTGATGCCAACTTGTCGCCATTCTCCTTAATTTCACTACCTTCCGACTGAAAAGGAAATGAAATTCAAACAAAATATTTTTTCATAAAGTACATCTAGTGGAATGACAAAAGAAGTAATACATAACACCTGCACAAGTATCTGGAAAATCAAGTCTGTTCATATCCAAGGTACATGTATATAAAATGAATGGTTAAACGGTTTTTACTTGTGAAACCAAAAAATACTTTGCATTTGGTAGACGATACAACACTCTTTTCAACTGGGATGAACCAGTGACAAAAGCATCTAAACAATCACCTCCTTCAGAAATTTTCTAACATCACAGTTGTAAATATTCACAATGCATTCCCAGCATGAATTTGTCTTATTGAACAAACTTGCTCTAATATTAAAGAATAAGAGAGTTGCCAGATTTGGTGACTTCCTTTCTCAAATCCTCTGTTATACCTTCCTTTTTTTTTCATTTATTACTTTTTCTCCTTCCTTTCCTTCTTTCATTCCTTCTTTTCTTTTCCTTTTTGATGGGTTGATTCAAATCACAATTTCAGTCAATTTAATCAAATAAACAAATTTATAGAATTTGAAGCAGTTTTCAAAACACACACATAAAATTAGGATTGACTGATCACAGTTATTCAAAATGGCTACGATTTAAATCAGCAATGCTGCTCATTGATCTACCGCCCTGAGTCCGGCCTTACCTCTCTGAGACTGTGGCTAAGTCGTCTATAGTTAATGATGATGTTAGCCTCTCTGGCATAGACTGATTTGGCTCCCTGACTGGTCATGCTGTCCACACCTGTGGTGGTGCTCTCGTCGTCCTGAGAGTCACGCTGGCTGCTGGCCGGCTAAATGAGGAGATGAAGAAATGATAATGACATTGTACAGCCTATATTCATTATAACAAATAATTTTTCTGGTCTAAAGTGTCATAATTTCTTTGTATTTATCATTTTTGTAATCCTGATATAACACAATATAGAAATTAATTTTTTCTGGTTGTGATCTGTTTGTCGATATGAGGGACTACTGGATATTAACATGATAACAGAATGTGAGTAGGCAGGTGGCCATAATGGGAATAATGGATAAGTTGCTCTGAAGCTAGTCACGTTCTAATGTGCTCACCTCAGCTTCTTCAGAGATGTCGTCCATATTGCCCCTCTTCATGGGTAGCTTGATGTCGTCCATCTTGCAGGCCTTCAGGTGGCTGTGACGGTCCGCTTTCTTCTGCTCCAGTTTGGTCTCAGTCGCCGTGATCTGCTTCTGAATACCTGTTGGAAGAAGTGTTAGATATGATAAACTCTTTAACTCGTTAGACACGAAGTACAAGATATCTCAGGCTAGGGTCTATGGAGAATGCCTGTTAGAGCAAAATCAAATCGTCTCCAATGGGTTAATTGCCAATTGCATGTTCACATACATGCATTGCATTGCCTTGTATTGCTAGCACACATCCGATGACTTGCCATTGTACTATAATCACACATTTGGTGCATTGCCATTGTCATGTTTTCATGGAAATTATATCTATTGTTTAGTCTGTAAATAAACCTGCCACAGGGGGGATTTGGGACTAGCACAATGGGGATTAATACAGTGGCACCTGTGGCTTCTGGATAGGGGCACATTGAGGATTAAAGCCACATTATAGTTTTGGTAGATCCGACAAACTTTTCAGCACATCTTTCACAAGGTTTGGTATTGTAATGTCAGGAAAACCTACTTATTATTGTTTAGAATGACATGCTGTGATTTTTGTTAATTATCAGGGAGCAGATATCAATACATACATTTCTTATAGCAAAAGTGACCGAGAAAGACTATGCTTTATCACTGTGTTGAAGAGTGGGTCGCTCTCCCCCATATCAAGCACAATACCTTCATTTGTCCAATTGGACAAAAACGACATATAAATAGGACAAGATGATTTTACAGATGGGATCTTCTATATGCAACTTTATGCAAATTAACTGAAATTTGGCCTGAATCAAAGATACAAACTAATAATAATCAGGGTTGTCGCTACGCCAGGCGGCGCCGAACGGCCGCCCACTACCCAAATTTTCCGCCCGGCACTCCGGGCGAAAGACCAGTCTCCCGCCCGGCACTATTTTTCATTACCAATGATTTTTTTTTTTTACCCCCAGACAATGTCACTGCGCTCCGCTCAAATGGTCTGGGCAGCAGCAGAATTTCCACCACTCAGAAAAGTCTGGCTACATCCCTGTATGTAATCTAAGGATCAAAGGTGCAGTAACTAATTTCTCAGGAATAAAAAAAACCCACAAACCCATACATTGTCTGACCGAGCTCTGGCTGGTGAAGTAAACATTATGGTCTGCCTGTTCTCGAAATTCAAATAAATAGTCTCGTTCAAGGGGAGTTCACAATCAATACTTCTTTCCCTATACACTTATTGACAGGCAAAATCAAATTTTAGGCATGCAAATGGGAGATCTCATCTTTAACCTCTGACAAATGAATCATCTGGCGCTGCTCAGTGGCTGCCGGGCCCACGATTAATTGGGCAAAATGAATTTTCAGAATTTTCGGAAGAATTTGTGATGTCTGTCTATTTCGAATAAAATATGGATTATTATTATTATTATTATTTTGGTACCTGTTATTTCTTTGTTGCATGTGATGAGCTGCTTACGGATATCCTCCACCTCTGAGTTCTTGTCGTCGATCTGCGACTTTTTGGTCGTCTTGGAGAATTTCAGTCGAGTCATCGACTCGGATTCCTCATCGATAATCTGCATGGTGGAAATAGCATTTACATTATTTCATTGCACAATGGACATAACACAATGACTTCAAACATTAGAAAACATTTAACCCACCAAAATTATTAGGAATGACATATTTGCAATTTTTAAGTGATCAGTATACAGATCTGTACATTATATATGGCAAAATGTTTGGTACCTTCAATAACCTAGACATTTTTTTAAATTTTAGTAATTAACTTCCTGATTTCAGGACATGAAATTTCATGGAATTATCAAATCAAACAGGTCTGTCTGAAGTACAATTACACCCCACCCCCATAAAAAATTAACAAATACATTTTTGCCTTCAACAGTACAAAAGCAAACTTACTTTTATTTCAATTTCCACAAAATGTATCTGTTTACAACTTCATGGTGGTTGTATCCTAATAAAACTGCACCATACGCTTTGATACCATATTTTCTTTCCTACGCCTGAGAGAAAACAGTCTCGAGCATTTGTGGGTTCTTTTTTTACTTGTTCCAGGAGTAAATTAGGAATAGACTCACCTTCATTTGTTTAGTTTCCTCTTTCTTCAATTTCTCTAATTCTTTCTCGTCACGAGTAACCTCCTTGGTCCACTTCTTGACATTGGCTGCAAGGTGAAAGAGGCATGAATAAGTTGAATTTCTGGAACTAAACAAACATAACTAGAAATGTACATCACTGTCACAGGACCTCTTGAACTCCAGCTGGTTCATGAGGCAGGACTTCTAGTTCTCAAACTCCAGTCTCTTCTTGGATCTCTACTGCTATGGACTTGAAAAGCAGCCTTAGTATTGACCCTTAACCCTTGACCCCCGACCCCGTACTTAAGAGTCTGCACCTACCATCTGTGTCACGGGACCTCTCCTACTCCAGCTGGCTGGTTCATGAGGTGGGACTTCTGGTTCTACAACTCCATCCTCTTTTGGCCCTCTTTAGCAATGGGCTTCAATGGCAGCCTTAGCACCGACCCTTAACCTGACCCTTAACCCCTGACCTAAGAGTCTGAACTTACCATCCGTGTCACGGGACCTCTCCAAATCCAGCTGGTTTTCATTCTAGCTTCTCCTTGGCCCACTCCTACTATGGGCTTGAATGACAGCCTCAGCACCAACCCTTAACCTGACCCTTAACCCCTGACCCATGACCCAAGGGTCTGCATCTACCATCCGTATCAAGAGACCTCTCATACTCCAACTGGTTCATGAGCGGGACTTCTGGTTCTCAAACTCCATTCTCTTCTTGGCCCTCTCCAGCTACATTATGCACTTGAATAACAGCCCTAGCACCAACCCCTAACTAACCTTTAACCCCTGACCCCCTAACCTCTGACTTAACCCATTCAATACTAAGACCACATATTTGTGGTTTGCCTGTTTATCTTGGAATGTGGCTGTATTTACCCCATCTAATGAATATGTTAAAGTAGAGAAAAATATCAGCTATTCAATGAACTGGGTGCTTCAATGTCATAATGAATATTCATTTTGTTATGAATTTTTAAATGAGATTTAACTAGAATCTTCATAAACTGATGAAATTGGCAAAGGCTGTTGTCATGATGAGGCTTTGGGTTGTTTCATTTTGTTAGTGGGTGATGTATTGAACTTATTGAGAAACATATTTTACAGACGTGTTTTCCTTTTTCATGTCATTTAAAGCGAAAGTTATTCAATCAAAAATTATTTTTAGTCTTAAATTTCACAAAAAAATAAGATCTTGAAAATTTCACCAATAAATAATTAATTAGGCGAATGTTTGACACATCATTCAATACCCATTATCCTTTATATATAATTGACTATTCCAGAATGTTGCCGATTTGATGAGAAAGCAAATTTTTAGTGATTGTTTTACTCTGGACAGGCTCTAGTATTGAATGAGTTAAGAGTCTGCACCTACCATCCGTGTCACGGGACCTCTCGTACTCCAGCTGGTTCATGAGGCGGGACTTCTGGTTCTCAAACTCCAGTCGTTTCTTGGCCCTCTCCTGCTGGGCTCGGAGCTCCTTCTCCTCGTACTGCCGGATGTTGGCCACGCCTATCTGGGCGCAGAAGTTGGCGAAGACCTCGTCCTCCACGCGATTCATGGACGTCGTTTTGGCCTTGATCAGCTCGGCACGCTGGGTGATCTGTTCCTCGATGGCATTCATGCGTGGCTGCAATGGGAGACAATGGCAGATCGCGATGTTAGCACTATTTCGTGTTTTGAATGTGGGTGTTATCCACAACCGCAGTCTGTGATGTCTTGCTTTATTCAAATTATTCACTTTTGCCTGACACTTTGAAAAGCCTGTAACCAATGAACTCTTACAACACAGAAGAGTTTAACAAATTTTTCACACTACCCTATAACCTTTCACTTTTTAAAAAGAATTTTCAAATTCTTCTCTCTCTCCCCAACCCGCTCTTCTTCATTTTCATTGTGTCAGAATTGTCCCACTGACCCAGTTTCAAAGGACAGTGACATGATTGGGAAAAGTGACAAATGCCTAAAGAACTACAGAACTTCATTTTCTCCACTTACATCAAATCCTTCCTGGTCCTGGAGGAGTTTCTGGATGGCTCTGTCATTATTGGCAAGGATCTTCTTTTGCTGTTGGGAATAAGAGCAACAAGAAGGCAGAGGAAATTATACAAATGTTTATGGAGGATTGGAAGACAATTTCATTACACCAAATTTAACCGCATGCACAACGCAAGTGACAGTGAAATGGCAAATTAACTCTTTGGGCTCTGGTTATTCAAGATGGCAGTTACACCTACGGACAAACTTCTTCATGATTGACGAACCGAATGCACAAGACATTTTCTGACATATTTTTGACTTTCAAAATCTTTGGATGATCTGAATATTGTTTTTTTTTAATTATTATACATAGTAATACTTTCCCTGGGCAATATTACACTGCAGGAAGACGTTGAATACAATTCTCTGAAGGGTTAAAGGTCTTTTATAAATCAGCTATTTTACAGAAGTGAATTATTTCAACATCATAAAGAATGTAAATGATAGTGTTGCTTTCTTGACAATTCAGTGGCAATACGTAACCCATGCTTGTTTCACTAAAATCCAAATTTATGTGAGAATTGTGCCACCTCTAATTAAAACATTCAGCAGAACCCTGTCATACTCAAACTCAGAATATCATATGCAATTATGGTAATGCAGCAAAGGTACTGAGAGATTCAAACCTCTTGATTAGCAACTGGAGACATTATTAATGTTGGCTATATTCATATATACAGAAACACAATAATACGAGACAACAATCTTACCGTGTTATCCCTATCATTGATGGAATACTTGAGTCTCGTTTCCAGGCCGTTGATCTGGGAGACGATGTTGTTCAGCTCGGATTCTTTACGTTTCTTCTTCTGGAGTTCTTTGAGGTCATCGGACAGCTCCTGTTTCCTCTGTTTCAGGTTGTTGAGGGATTTCTCATCCCAACGACGAGCCTTGGCTTTCAAGTCACTGTCAGAATGTACACAAAAATAAAATATTATAGGTATTGCATATCACAGTGTAGGAGCAATTAAAACAGGGTTGGCTATTTCCCGCCCAGGCGGGGACTACTGGGAAAAACTGGGAAATGCTGGGAAGTAGTCAAGATGTACAGGGAGGTACAGAGAAATGCTATAAAATGCTTGGGAAATGCCTGGCCAATATCTGAAATTATTCAGGAATTGTATTTCATAGTATTTCCCTGCATTTCCAACTATTTCACATTTTTCTCAAAAATTATCGAGGCGGTATTTACCGGTATTTACCGCGAGTATTTCCCACTCCGGCCAACCCTGAATTAAAAAATGGTAGGACTTTGATGTCAGAGTTGTATATTGATGTTCAAATTTTCCTTGTGCTTGCAATACACAAAATAAACTTTGCTAACACTTTGTGTGGTGAAGATGCATCAGCTTGCCCACATGTAACCTTAATGGGTACCTACTGTGCACCACTTCACTGAGAAGACAATCAGTTTCATAGATTATAGCCAAAGATAAACATCACTATAAAACAATTTAGTTTCTGGTTAACATGCCTGGATTTTAGCCCTGTAACCAACACTTTAAATCTTGACATCTGAACAGGCGAATTAATATTTTTATTTTATTATTTTTACTGTCTTATGGCCGGGGTTTGGTGTTCTGGGATTTGTGTGTTTTGATTTTGATTTGAGTTAAGGCTTACAAATTTTACACTGACGTTACCTTGCTCCACCAGAGATGATACCAGACTTCTGGAACATGGTCCCGTCCAGGGCCACGGCCTTGTGTCGCTCGTGGCGGCCGAACGCAATCTGGCGTGCATCCTCCACTGTCTCGCAGACAAGGGAGTTGCCGCACGCATACATCAAGGCCTTCTTGACGTTGGGCGGGTCGTAGCGGATCACGTCGATGACAAGCTTCACACCTCGTGGCTCACGGATCTCTCTGTTAAGGAGTGAACATTTGCAGAGGAGAATTTATGGCATTGCATAATTTTGGCTGCACTTTCTGTATATAATAATCATGGAGGTAGCTACCTCCAGAAAATAGTCAGTTCAAATGCTTGCTCTCTTTACTTCAATGGCTCAGAAAAAGAATGGCTTAACTATACATGAACCCATAACCTACTGTTTTCCAGAAAGTGGCACTACAACCATGATATGATGGATGACAGTAACACCACGATGCTAGTTTAAGTATCCAAGAATCAAACTTTCCTTATAAATTCATTAATCATTCAAACTCACCAATATATGACAAATACTCAGTTCAAGGTTTGCGGAGAAACTCTTCAGTGTTGCAAATTTTTTGCTGTTCTTCTCTTATTGAAATCATACAGGCTGATGACAAAATCGAGTTTAGCATTTAAATTTAATTTTTGTTACTTTCATTTAGAGATTTTGAAATCTGTTTAGACACATTCTTCTTTGATTAATCCATTGTTTTACTATTCTCACTGACTTTACCATGAACACAATCCACATTGTTGAAGACGATCACACAGGCTTAGCCCCACATATTCCTTGCAGTCTTACATCATCATTGATCATGCACATATGCAGAGTATAGTTCATGCAAACCGAGGGGAAGCCCAAAGTGTTTCTGGGTTCTAATGTTTAAAAATCCCTGCTGGAACACCATTTTCTGCACTATCATTTAAAATTGAGATTATTTAGGACAACATTCTACAAATTCAATTTTATTGAATGAATAATTGCCAGTATGCAAGAGAAGATTTGCAGATTTGTAGGAGATATTCAGACGAATTACCAAGAGAAGAGTCTCACCTCAGTTTCTCGTTTGTTGGTTTGACCTCGATGAAATCGAGAGGTAGAAATGTTTCTGGGTCGGATCGCTGCTCCTTCATGTACTGGATGCAATCTCGGGCCGTCTTCTCTGAATCGACAATGATGGCATCCATGTTCTTGCCCAACACTTTGGTTACAGCTATCTGGTATTTCTTCTGACTCGGTTCACAAAGGTCAATGAGCCGGCCATACTGGGGAAGTTAAGTACATATAGTGCGTGGTTGGTGATTTTTTTTTGAATGTTTGTTTTCAGATCTATACACCAAATAAAATTGAAAATGTGCACTCCTGATGTTCTACGCAGAAAGTAACATTTTTGGACAAAATTCATTGACCTTGGATCTCTTTGACTTTACAAACAAAAATGTTTTTAAAAAGTTGTTTTTGCATTTAATTACGAATGTTTATCAATAATGAGCATCCCTATTTGAAGTTATCAAACTAGAAAATGGCATACGGGGAGAAAATTCATTAATCTTTTACACTTGATGGATTTGGACAAAAAATGTAAACATTCATCCATTGGTAAATGTTTCATAATTGGTCTAGGTTTTATTAAAATCTCAACAATTGTAGTTCAGTTATCTTGTTCACAAGAAAGCGTGGACACATGGATGTATGGATCCACTTATGTACGAAGGACAACTCCTTTCCGAGGTGTAGGCATAATAATCACAACAGAATTAGTAAATCCCATAATTTTTTTTACTATACTTTAAAGAGATGTGTGAATTGGTAGAAGCGATAAATAAATCTGAGTTGATAAACAAGATTTGAACGTACAAATAATTCATTACTGCATCGGCAGTACGTTATTAAAGAATGATTTAATTTGCCTTTCATGACACAATCGAGCACTAAATTAACCTGTTGGCTATGGGAACCGGATGTGTCCTGTATTAACTCTATGCGATTTTCAGAATCACGAGCCAATGGGTTAAGTGCATTTTGAGTCATAATGAGAAAATTACAGGCTGACTCGGGTGAGGATCGATATGAAATACTCATAAACTCTAGCTCCTCACTTACCACTCCAGTGAAGAGCCTCTTCAGGTTATCAATGAGCTCGGCCTTCTTGTGATGGCGTGCACTCTCGTGTTTGTCCACCTTGGCCTCCCCCAGCTGCTCCACGATGGAGGACATCTCCGTCTGGATCTCCTCCATGCGACGGGAGGCTCCCATCACCTCCTCCTCCAGGGTCTCCCGGAGACGGGTCTGCTCCGCGATGTTGGCCTCGCTCGTCCTGTGAATGACATTGTTTGTGATTGTTATATCGTGTATGTGCTTGTTCTTGTTAACCAATTTTTTGCACAAACATGTTGATAACATTTATTGCGCAATTCCATATTATGTTGCAAAATTTTGAATCAATATCAGCTGGCCACTTCACATGGTACTGAAAAAACATTTTTTTTTATATATATATTCGTGAATGATGATGATCATGTTTGGCTGTGCAAATCAAGAACACAATCTTCAAAGCCCAAGTATAGTTTTGGTAAATGGTAAAAAACAAAATTCTTTGCAATTATGTTATTTAGATACACCTATATGATCTATCAATGCCCTGAAAATTGCTCGCTCTGAAACTTTCCCATTTTTGAGAAATTACTCCAAATTATTTCCCATAGGTAATTTACATGCTGCTACATATTCTCTGATAATTTAAAACATCACAACTTGTCACTATAAACAGGGTTTGGGTTTGATGTTGTTTTCTAATGTCTGGGGTGATACTCTGTGAACGATTGACGAAAAAGTTGTCTGATCGATCAAACCAAACCTGGGCTTCAAAAAATAAGTTTGGACATGTTAGAAATACCACAAGATCCTGCAGTAAGGGGTACTACTTGTTTAAAAAATAGCTTTCGGTATATAAAAATTAGATGTGTCAAAGTGACACTTACCTGATGTATTCATTAAGCTTTTCTAGACGTCTCTGGTTTTCCTCTCTGAAACAAATAAATTGACAAAACATAAAGTTAAAAAGTTTTCTTCATTCAAAAATTTGCAAACACTTCAAAATTGAATTCAGATAATATATGTGATAAAGAAAACTTTCAAATCAGTTGGTACCTTCATGTGATTAACTCATCAACCCCCATTCTCCCCATAACCTGTTATCCCACATGTGACATTCTACTTTAGAACAATTTCAAACCTGAATACAATGACATTCAACCAAAGATTCAAAGAAGCACCCTACAAGTTGTTTCCATGCTTAGAGTGAATATCATAGCTTGTGCTGGAAAAAAACAACAACAGTCTGCTGCAATTGGCATTCCATACATTTCTAATGAAATTCATAAATACAAGACTTTCATTTTCACAATTTCTGTAAAATGGAGGGATTTTTGTGGTTTACTCCAGAAAATAAATGACGCAATAAAATCTCACATGTTCATGTGCTAGATGGCAATTTAACACTGTCAACAAACACATGGAGCATAAACAGTGACTCGACATTTGCTCCGGCGACATTTATTCCAGTGACAATGTCTCAGAAGACAAAGAGTTAGGATTAGGATTAGGGTTAGAGTTGAAGTTAAGATTACGGTAAGTGTATCAGGGTTCCCAGCATTTCAAGAAAACAAAATTCCCTAATTTTTCCCTGATTTTTCCCTGTTGAAGTCTCAAAATTCCATGATAATTATTTCAACTCATTTCCAGTTTCACATGTTTTCTATGTTGTTGCAGTGAACTATTTGCAGTTTTGATATGCAACAAAATATAACAGAGTCTGACTGACTACTTACGATTTTGGGCCAATCAAATTTCCCTGACTCTTCCCTGATTGCAAAAAAGTAAAATAATTTTCCCAGATTTCTCTGATGGGCTGGGAACCCTGTGTGTGCATTATGCAACTGTTGCCAGAGCAAATGTTGATGGAACAAGTGTCATCATGGAACTGCATAAACGTACCTCTCATGTTCCTTCTGTTTGATTTTGGCCTGGATCTCCGACTTCCGGGTCCGCTCGCTCTCCAGCCGGTCCTGGTCTGACTTCTGGTCCCGGTTGAGTTTCTCCAGCTCCTGTAGGAGCTGCGCTGCCCTCATGCCAGCCTCCTTCTTCAGGGAGTGGTACTCTTCAACCTGGAGGTGGAATATTCAAGTATAGATTTTGGCTCATCCAGGTATATAGCAACAATAAAAGACTAGAAATGTGCTGTGTCCACATGACAAAGATGCCCCACCAAACATCACCAGTAGGCATTTCATTATTGATTTATCATGCAAAAACCAATTCACATAATATTAGCTGTGACCATTGACCTTTCACCTGCAGACTCCACATTCGTTTTTGTTTCACCACACTCTACCCCGTGGTACTGTTGTACCCCAGTGTACTGTATTGCCCTCTTGTGTAAATAAAAAAGAATTTTCTTCAGTTATGATGCACCAGTGCACAACAGAAAGACATAAAACTGACAAAAAGTGGGGTAAACATGAGGATAAGCTGAAGTTGTTATTTTTATGTCCTGTAGTGTTGTACATGTATAACATCATTTTAGAATACATTTTGCGTAAGAAGAGCTTCTGAACATTGAAAAGCACACTGCAAACATAAATTTCACAGTTTTGTAATTCGGGGCACAGTGCTGAAAAACAATCAATTCAACGCAACGGCAGATTTCTATTTGGTACCCCAGGGTACCACTTATGTCATCATTTGTGTTTAAGTGTCATCTACCTACACAACATATTTTTTGAAATCCATCCAATATTTTTTAAAGTTATCATGTGGAAACCAATTTGCATGAGCTGTGACCTTTGACCTTTGATCTGCGGACTCTGAATTCAAACTTTTTTAAAGATTTTCTCGACAAAAAATAAGTGCAGTTAATACACCGGCAAAACATAGGACTTCTTGTGATATTCACCTGTGATGTCTCCAGCGTCATGTCTTTGCCCTGGCTCTGGCTCTCTTCTTCTAGTCGCTCCTCATACTCCTGCCGTTTGCGCTCCACTGTATCCAGCTCATCCTCCAACTCACGGATGTCACCCATGTGCTTCTCATGGGCCTTCTTAGCTGACTTCAACGATTTCCTGTAAAAGAATGGAAGATGGTATCAGATCGAAGATGGTATCATATCAATGTGTTGCCAAATGAGTCTAGTGCTACATCATTTTGATTTGCAAAACACATTAGCCTACCTTAATAACTGGGCTGTTTGGAGTTAATCTTCAACATAAGAAAGGTCTTTTCACTAAAAAAAATTATCCCCTGAAAACATATAAATGACATACGACTTTTCAAGGGAAAACATTGCAGCTGGATGCGATTTTGGGGTTAGAAATGAAATCTTGCAAAAGTGCATTATATTTGAGTTACTGACTATTGCTCCGAATCATTTGAAGAATTGAGAATTGGAGATGCATCAGGACTTGTGAGACTACACTGCTGGCTAATACTGATGTATAAGACACGTATTCAATCAATCAAAATCAAGTACTGAAACGTTTTCAAGAAGTTTAGATATCAGGTAACAGGAAATTTAGATAGAATGCTCAGAGGACTTGCTTTAAAGGGAGACAGAAACATTGGAATCACACTTTGATATCAGTTGACATAATTCCAGAATCAAATATGTTATTCAGGGTTTGTCTCTGAAAGTGTCATGGTTAAATGTTTCCTCCTCATTAAGGAAGTACTACTGGATATTGTTATGATTAGGAAATTTGTTGCTATATTGTGTACTGCCAGAAGGGAACTAACTCTTACA
>JZLH01S0092803.1:34834-45864 GCA_001188425.1 Eucidaris tribuloides | reverse complement strand
TTGTCCTTTTGATTTATACGGCTTGTACCTCAAAAGTGATATTAAAGGGTACAGAATGCCTGGTGTTATTGCACGAAGGAAAATCGTGTGCGCGGAAACAAGCTCCCAAAAACGTTTTCCTAAATTTGCTCAAATTGCTCCACACTAATTAAAAAATCACAGCTAGTTTGTCTTTTTAATTTCAAAGGAAACAATGACCGATAATGTAGTTATTTGGGAATCTCAGTCAACTAATAATTGTGTGCCTTCCCTACTCAAATCTTGGATATATTTGGGTAAACAATACATCGTCTCATATTGTAATTTCGGTTCATATCGTATATTGATATATTAGATTTAACCTTCTGAAATTAGGTGCAAAAAATTATTATGTAATTTTCAGAATATTATACAATTTTTTTTATAAAACCTATTAAACACCAACTATGAAGATTACTGTAACAAACGGAATTATAGAATACAATTATTTTAGCACTTAAATTTGACTAAAGAGTACAAATTCACTTTATCAAGATTATACAGGCCCAGAAAGAATGCAGCACCTGTGATCGTTAATATCGTCACCATCATCGACAAAATATCACTGTTTTTTCTTTTAATGTTTAGAACGTTCTTTACCCAACAAAATGATATCATGAATACCGTTTTTTTTTCTCAGTATTGCTGTTTGAAATCAGGGGCATTTTCCTGAGGCCATGTCGTTCCCAAATCTAATTTGATCCACGGAACACATTATATTCGCGTCAGGTAGGTGTCCAATACCATACAGATTTTAATGACAATGAAAGGGCAGTGGTATGCCTTTTGTCTGCCAGCATAATCTCTATGGAAGGCAGCATTGAGCAGGTTGAGAGAATATCTCGGTGTTCAGTGGACCGCGGCATTCAAAGAAGTCACAATTTGGGAATCAACATTGGCTCAGAAAAATGGCCCTAGGATCCAAACGCCTTACTCAAAATCAATGAACATGGTGTCATTTTGTTCACAAAAAGATATTCTAACTAATGACACAAACATCAAGATCATTTTGCCGATGATTTTGAAGAAATCAACAATCGCAGGTGTTGCATTCTCTCTAGCCACCCTGTATAATTTGACATTTGCACTTTTCACCTTTGATGTGGGGTCACGAAGGGGGTCATGTGAAAAATATATTATGCAACTGAAAGTAGATATTAATTCTAATCTTTGATGTCATTTTTAGGAGATTTCATCATGAACAGCACAAGATACAACACATTATTTTGAGATTACTTCTATATTTTTGACATTTCTAATGAAGTGTCCCTTTAAGTTCAAAGGTCTATATCTTTTGAGTGATACCACAATTTGACTATACAAGGTACCCAGCGTGTTCTATAGGTCTATACTAACCATCGCTATCGGTCAGAATGAGATGTAGTGTGGGTTCACCAAAAGTCACTATCCAGGCCGTTTTCAGAATCTGCTCCGTATCTATTATCAGCAGACTGTACTCCCATCCATGATTTGCAGGCCCGAACCAGAGATTTGGGGAGAGGTTCAAAATCTGAGTGCGGACTTTGCGCAGGGAGCGAAGCGACGTGCGGGGGGGGGGGTCTGGGAGGGTTCCACCTCCCAGAACAGGGGAATTTGCCATGAGCCCCAAAAACATCGTTTTGATGCCTATTTTTTTACAAGTAATAGCGAGTATTATGTATCAACATGAAAGGATTATTCAGAGAGGTGAAAAATGCATGTAATAACTGATTCATTTTCTCTTCTCTGTATTTTAGATCGCTACGCAGATATCATTTTAAACGAACCATCGTCAGAAAAAGAAAGAACAGGTTTGTTTAAATGTTAAAATTATAGATCTGCAGTAGCGAGTCTAAATACAAGAGAGAGACAATGAATCAATTTATTACATCGCATTCACTCTCTGAATAATCCCTTTCGTTTAATAATCATAATAAAAATGCCGCCTTGACTATTTAACATAACAATGTCAGAAGTGTGTCTCTTGTATTTGTTGCCTTGTTGCTCGTGCAATGCCGGTAACCAGGGTATTAGCTCGGTGGTATTGTCGCAGCCCGGGTAGCTGTAGGCGACGGGTTCGATTCCTGGTTCATTTTTTCTGACATGTTTGTTAAAATTATAGATCTGCAGTAGCGATCTAAAATACAGAGAGAGACAAATGAATCAATTTATTACATCGGCAGTATGATTTTCTCCAAGGGTTCACACCCGATGTAGAACGTGACGTTTTCTTATACCCTACTAAAAAGTTGACAAATTAAAAATTCGAAAAACATAATGCAAATGTTTAAACAGTAGCGCAAGGCACTAAAAGCATTAAACATACACAATATTCAATTTTGCGGCACACCGCGTGCGAAAAATTGCTAGGCTATATGTCAAGTTTTGCGCGCGTAGCCGTAGCGCGCTGAAAATTTTGACATTGTACTACCACGCCAATGAGAATATTGGGAAAAATATATTGTTTTTCCCCCAGCCCCTAAAAAAAAAATGATAAATTGAGAAATGATATGTGAACGAACAATATAACGAACGATATAACAACGAAAACAAGCAATGTGAGGCACTACAAAACCACTAAACTTATACAGTGTGTCTCAAAAATAATTGTGCAAGTCAAGAGCTTCCTCTTTGGTAATGAGAAGAACATTGTTATGACGTGATGCTTACATCACCATTAAGGGCATAGTCTTAGCTTTCAAATGCCGTTTATTCTGTTCAGTTTGCTTGTTTTTTATCCTGAGATATGTTTAGTTAACAACGAAAAGGTAAAACACAAATGTGCCAGTTTTACTACAGTCAATGATAGCATCGGGCCTTCTTCCGTAAAAGTGACACAATTGTGATTCCACCCATTTGTTGTTTACAAGATATCTCAAGATCAAAACAAGCAATCTTTATGAATTAAACAGCATTTCAAAGCTAAGACTTTGCCCTTGACGTTGATGCAAACATTATGTCACAAGAGTATGTTTAGCTGTCTGTCAGAGAGGGCGCTTTTCACATGTACAATTTTTGAGACGTACTGCAGCATGTCTAAAAAATTGTGCAGGTAAAAAGCGCCCTCTTTGGCTATTACAAAATACTCTTGTGACATGATGCTTACATCAACGTCAAGGGCAAAGCCTCAGCTTCCAATTTCCATTTGTTCTGTTCTATTTAATCGTTTTAATCTCGAGATATTTTGTAAACAGCAAAAGGGTTGAATCACAATTGTGTCACTTTTACAAAGGATTGTAGTAAAAGTGGCATAATTGTCATTTCACCCTTTCGTATTTAAATAAACATATCTCAAGATTAAGACAAGCAAATTGAACAAAATTAACAGTATTTGAAAGCTAAAACTATGTTCTTGACGTTGGTGTAAGCATCATGTCACAAGAGTATTTTCTTATTGCCAAAGAGGGCGGTTTTCATTTGCACAATTTTTTTTTGAGACACACTGTACATTATTCAATTTTGCGGCATACCTCGCGCAAAAAGTTGCTAGGCTATATATCAAGTTTGCGCGCCGAAAATTTTGACATTGTATTACCACGCCAATGAAATTATTGGGGCAAATATTTTGTTATGCTCCCTCCCCCGAAAAACTGATAAATTGAAAATATATATATGTTTAAAAAGCAGCGCAAGCACTGTAAAACCATTAATTGTATCTTTCTATTCCCACGAAAATGAAAATATTAGGGCGGACTTAATGTATTGCCCCCCCCCCCAAAAAAAAATGACAATTGAAAAATGATATGTTTCACAAGCAACGTAATAGGCACTACAAACCATTGCACCTACACAATGTTCTGGGGGGGGGTCGCGCTTTGCCAGAAAAATTCTTTACATATGTATTACTGCAATTTTGCTTGCGAAGCGCGCCGAAAATGTTAACATTTTTCTTACTTTTGCGGCCCCCTGCAAATAAACTGACAAATGGAGTCATTCTTAAAACGTAATGCAAGAATTACAAAACCATTAAACTTACACAATGTTCAATATTTTTGTGCGCTTCGCGAAAAAAATTGTCTGCATGTGTATTATTGCAATTGTGCGCCCGGAGCGCGCCAAAAATGTTGAGATTTTTCTTTTTTAGCCCGCCCCCCCCCAAAAAAAAAGAAATACAAGATTGAATTCACTCTTTTTTTTAAAGTAATGCAAGAATAGCGAAAGGCAATACAAAAGCATGACTATTACACAAATATTAATTTTGCGGCACGCTTGCGCGAAAAATGACTAGCCATATTGCACGTTTCGTGCGGAGCTTCCCAAAATTATAGAAATTTATACCACGCAAATTTAAAAATATTGGCCCCCCCCCCACCCCTTACTGAAAATAGATATTGAGCCGCTGCGTGTGTGTCGTGATTTTCTCTAGACTTTTTATTTTATTTTTAATTTTTTTTTTTTTATTTACGAGCGTTACTTGGTCGCCGCGGGGGGGGGGGTTCTTCGAAACACCACCCCCCTTGGGGTTTACGGCTGATTTGTCTTCCAATGTCCAGCTTGCGAAACCTTTACTGATCTACGCCACGTCCTTTGGCACCTGATTTCCATTCAGGTTGCATTGCATTATGTAGCGCTGCAAACTTGAGAATTGGGCTGAAAAGCATGCTGTTACATAATAGACGTGTATATTCAAAACAATAAAGGAGACTTATGACATTTCACAAAAGTCAGAACATAAAATGGCTTTAAAACTTGAACATAAAGTAGAATTATCTATGGTTCTTGGATTTAAATTCAGCAGTCTATCAGACTTTTGGGCGGACATGCACGCTGTATATTTAAACACAACAAAAGAAGTAACTACCCCTTTTTCAAAATATCATAAGTTTTTAACAGAACTGTTTGACAAAATATTTGGCGAGGGGTGCTTTCTGCACTAAATTGACGTAACTTTTGTGAAAATGTGGTTGATCCATCAAGTCAATGCATGAGTGAGCACATACTTAACCAAAAAGTCACTTTTCAAAAGTCACAAAGGGGTCAAAGATTTTTCTAATAAGATCAGAGTTTCAAAATTTGCTGTCATGATTTATGTGACCTTAACTGTAGCGTAACAATTCGGTCTGGGTTACATCATAAATTATAAACCAATCATGAAATGGGACTTTATTCATCTCAACCCGTGTTAATGTTTTATAAAACCGGAAGTTAGCGGGGCCAATTTATTCAGAACAGCGCTGCCATCTACCGCAAATTCTGGGTAATGATATATTGTCAAATAGGAAGAATTGTTTGATCAAAAGTGTGACACTTAATAAACATAAGTAGATAGGCATTAATTTGAAAACACCCCAAGCTTTACGTAATGCTTATTCTCTGCAAATAGCTTTCTGACATTTGAATGCGGAAAGTTTTAGATCTTAATGCTCGATCCTTTAATGCCCCTGTGAAGAAACATAAGAAAACTCGACTCCTTTGACTTTTCTTTCGCTTGCGTCGAGACTAAACGAAGACGTCTTTTAGACTTCCATATAAATTAAAAGTGATAGGCTAACATATTGGAGCTTTGATTAAAAAAAAATTTCGTCAAACTTTGATATCTGGCCAATAGTGTGTTCAAATGACAATAAACAACTAGAATACAAAATATTGGAAAGTACACTGGCATGGTAAGTTATGCATGAATAAACAATTCAAGACTCGGGGCGAAGTTTATATCCTAGGTGTAATAGCATGTTCATTGAAAGTTTTATGATTCAAAACACAAATTAGTTCTGAAGCCAAGACTAGGCTTGCCTATTGACGTGCCCTTTCAAAGTGCACGCGGAATATTTAATGTGTATGTTATAGGGGGCTTGTGTATTTAGTTGTGAACATATCTTCTGTGCTGACCTATAATACAGTAACGAATGCTACAGATTATATTGTGTGCGAATACACAGGCTAGACAACTGAATAGCTAGAGAGAAACATTGGTTGTGGATAAATCTTCTTTCAGCATCCCAGATCTAAAGATAATTTTGTGTGGAAGAGCAGTATAAAGAGACTTCCCGTAAAATCGCTTTTGTGTTCTATTCTTTGCGTGCGCACCACCAAGCCAATACAGGTGAATCTCTTGTACGTCAGAAGCTACATTTGATTGAAGCACTGGCGGAAAAGGATTCACGAGACGTCCAGAACGAACAAGAACTACGTTCAAGACAGGGCAACAGAAAAGGGCGCACAGTGGAACTAGACTTGAAAATCACGCGCTCTGGAAATGTAGCTCTGACCAAATGGAGACGTTCTTGTAAAACTAAAGAACATTGTTGCTCGAGTGGAGATTTCGATACGATAAAGCAGAGCAAAATACCCTGCAAACTTGCTTTGGACAAAATTGTTGATGCTCAAGAAGACGTACTCTACTTTTATGTAAGGACGTAGAGTGCATCCTGATCAGTTGGGAATTGAAGGTTTGGAAAAAACACAACCGGATACACTACTAATGGAAAGAACACTTTGACATCTTGAAGGCACTGCATTTTGAAACATACCAGTGTAAATTCAGATCACATCATGGCAGGTTGTTCAACGGAATTCAGGCGAATAATCCACACATTTAGGTCTGATTTCGACTCCTCATCACCGTCGAAAGTAAGATTTTCGGGAGAAGCAGGACTAGATAGTGATTGAGAGAGTACCTTCGATCTTCATCGTCTCCATGCGGAACCTCCGTTTTCGAATGGTAAACCTCGAACTATCCAGTTGGAAGATGACTAATTACCTAGAGCATAGCAGAGTTCCCACACGAGAGCGTTCTCTACTACTCACATACTAGAGAATGAGCCCTAGTATGGACGGTATGGCTGGAAGTATGCCTTAGAGGAGTGATGCGTCTGTATATGAAGCATCAGGCTTGATGAGAATATGGTAACACTTTCGTCATATCAAACGCCTTCAGAGATAAACTTGAACACTGGCCTAAGATACAGCAAAGGATTCTGCTGGTTGCGAAGGCTTCTGACTTCTTGGACAGTGTTCATAGCGGCATCGAAAGACTGTTTCATTTCAGTCACCTCGATGCATGAACGAGAAAACCGAAGATCACAGCAATTGCAGATTGGTTGATACCGAGGGCGTAGAGAGTAGTCCAGTGGAGAAGAGATACTAGGGCGCCTTCCTCCACTCGGCCGTCTTCGTGAATTTGTCTGTAAATGATATATGCATGGGCACCAGTAGTGTTCGAATATTAATCCAGCTGCACGTGTAGTACCTAACGTCAAAATCTATGAATACCAATCAAAGTCACCTACCGCACTTACTGTAAAGGCGACATCACAAGTGTTCAGTTACTTGAGAAGTTAAAACTTGATGCTGAACGATAAGAATTCATCAAGTAAGATGGTCATTGCTACAGGGGGTACCAAAGGGTTCACATGACTAAAATGATCGTCGAAGATCAATGTGCGACGTGCAAGAAGCAACACCACCCCACTCCACGGTGATGTTAGACAGCAGCTGAATGCTGACCAAAACAAGAGATGTTTCAGAGAAGTGCATGCAAACCTAGTGGCCAACAGGAACTTATCAGTCTACAAATTACTGTTGAGAAGTAAACACAAGCATTCGAGCTCGATGAATCGTCGCATGTTTGGTTTCGCAATAAAGACAGGTTGGTGAAATCTACATTATTGCCTGACTTGATACGCAGTCAGATTATACTTTCCTACTTAATCTATCAAAGAGATAAGATGGGATACATGGTGTTCAGTCCAATTTAGACTGGTCTACACTTATCCAAGAAGAATCAGAGAATAAGCAAGTGAACGTGGGATGGACTTGCATGTTGAGGGCTTACGACCAGCACATATTCAAATTAGCCTATGCGAAAAACATATACTAGAGGACATATATGCCGAGCTGACAGAGCACACGTGCCTACATCCGAGAACAGCCAAATCCATCCCACAACCTGAGAGAGCTCAGCAGTAAACTCATTCCACTGCAGGAATGCGACAAATCGGTCTTCTGATTGGGTTATGATTGCTCAAGGCCTTCAATGCAAGAGAGGTATTCCATCACCGACTAGTGAAGACCATACGGTGTGACGTTATGACTTTAGGCTGGAGTGTCGTAGGAACGATACAACACACTGGGACCATATTGATGCAAGATAAGGATGATCATATCGGCACTTGTCATAGATTTGATGTCGAGAGAGATTCCAGATGCATTGGTCCAGTAGACAGAAAGAAAGCCGTTTCTTTCTGAGAGAGGTGACGACTCAAGGGAAGACGATAACCCCATATACAGGTGAAGAATTTATACGGAATCGACTTCAAAGACCACAAATGAGAGAAGGGCGCAGCTTTCTCCTCAGAACGACATCAAATTCCTTGATTATCGATGAATAAAGGAATAACATGAGTGTATGGTCACATGCAGATTGCCGCTGCCTTTAAAGATGAGAGACCTGTTACTAGCAAATAACAAAAGTCAGGCGAGGTCAAGACTTGTATCTCGCTAGAAACAGAAAGTTCAACACACAACCCTTGCTACCAGAGAATGTATACAGAAGTGATGGAGACACTTATCAGCAAGGGATTGCCGAAAAAGCTCCGATGATGATCCTGTGGTGCATCCCTCGGTACATTACCACATCACTGTCTTAGTACAGACCGAAAACGTTATGGTTGTATTCGATTGTATGTGCGCAACAAGATGGTACGTTCTATTGAACAGTCACATACTCACTGCGACCAGATCTCACAAACAAGCTCACTGGGTCATGTCGCTTTCGACTCAGAGAATGTAGCATTTATGTGGACATACAAGAGATTTCCATCAATTTTCAAAGTAACAAAGAAGATAGGACTATTCTGAGAATTCCTGTGGTGGAAGGGCGGAAACTTTGAATCAAGAAGCGAAGGTGTTTAATCGCATGACGGTAACATCTATTTGGTGCGATTTCATCGCCTGGGTGTGCTTACTTTGCGACTTACGATCGACTGCTTCAAGTGATCATGCTTACCGTAAATTTGGGTGAGAACGTCAAAGAATTTATATCATCGACAGATTTATGTCGATGACCGGCCTTAAATCAATGTTACCGGCATTCAGATGTGCGTACAATGATCACCAGAACCAAGCTATCTGTGCGAAACAGTGTGGCTTACATCTAACACAATTGTATCAAACGACAGAGATGGGTACTGAATTCTGTGCCGAGAAGGAGACAGGGCAAGAATGTGAGAGAAATCAACCTTTATCTTGATGGAATTAACCAATAGAAAGGGCCCTGGCCATCGGTGGTGCGTCGAGTCAGACACATTCAATTTCAGGACTCACCCTTCAAGACAAACTGCTTAACCGTCGAGGAGTACTGTTCACAGTTAATGTCCATATACTATTCCACTGGGTCTGATAGCTCCGGTCGTCTTTGAAGGCCAAAACAAATATATACAGGAGCTATGCAACTCGTCACTTGGACTGGGATGACCCCTTCTGATTCATTTGAGGAAAGATGGATTAGATGGAAAAGTGAACTTATTTCACTGCCTACATATCAATTCGACATAGATGCACCAAGCCAATTGGATTTGGAGGAAATCAAAGTCAGCAGAATATCAATCATTTCTGATGCGAAGCACACGTGGGCTATGGAGAATGTACTACTAAACTACACTAATCCAGAAGGCGAGTTCATATGCTCCTTGTCATTGGAAAGTGTTAGAGTAGCACCACTAAAAGCAGTAACGATTTCCACGTTTGGAATTGACAGCAGCTGTTTGTCTTAGTCAAGGTCAAGGCCTTCTTGGACGCAGAACTACAACTTGAAGCGGCAATACACATACATTTCTGGACAGACAGCAAAATGGTTCTTGGGCTAATCAAGAAATGCTGAAGAAACGTTTCATGTTTTTGTAGGCAAACAGGGATCCCAAATACGACGTTCACTCTTCTCCATCCGCTGGAAGCAGTTAGATCCAAAAGATAATCAGCATGATGATTCGAGAGGCTGGTCTGTACATCAGCTGAGAGATACCAGGATGGTTGTATGGCCCTGAGTTTCTTTGGAGAGGACGGCATTCCAATGAGGCACTGATGATGTGAGATTGTACGACAGTACGTACTGATTGGACCCGGGAGACATGAGAGAAATGGTCAGGTTCATAAATCTCAGACAGTAAACATAGCCTTGAGTTCAATAGATGAATGATTTTCGTGACGTGAACAAGGGTAAGCAGAGCAGTCGCCAATTGGTTTGCTATTATCTCTTGTTGAAGACAACGATCCCAAACGAAACGATTCAAGCATCGAGCAAATTTCTGAGGTGAAGAGCATCAATCTGGAATACACTCAAGAAAGCTGAATTGGAGGAGGGAATTTTTAAGTTAAAAAAAAAAAGGGGGGAATTTGATTTCAGAAGGAAGGCCTTCCCAGCATGCAAATTCAGACTCTGACTGACATCGCAGTGCGACCGATTCAATGAACGAGCCAAAAGACGTCAGATTAAGGAACCAGTCGCTTTCCCCAGCTGATCCCTTCCTTGATATGCGATGGAATCTTACGAGTTGGAGGAAGACATTGGTAAAGTGAGGAGATTATGATTGTGAAACATCAGATTTATCTTCCTCGAGCATCATGTAACTGAACTCATTAATACGTCATTGCCAATGAAGCAGGACGGCGCCACCAAGGAAAGAGGAATGGCACTGACCAAATCAGCAAAATGGATTTATGAGTTGTTGGAGGATAGCAAATAGAGTGTCCAAGTATATCCGTTCTGCCCGTTTAAACCTGCGGCAAAAAACAGGGGAAACTTTATTTTTGCGTTTTTAGATCCTGCCTTCTGACGCAGAAGATGTCGATCTGCCCTGACAGACTCAACCCCGGCACCACCCATTCACATTCTGTGGTAATGGATTGTTTCGGACATGCGTCGATTAAAGAGAGGGTAGGAGAAGGAATAAAAGAGATTATGGACTTTGTCACGTGTATGGATCCAGAGCCATTCAGTTGAGGACCTCAATAATATGGATACAGACTCATTTATTCAGGCATACCGTCGCTTCTTAGCCATAAGGGCAGTCAGTACGCCAACGAGGTGCGGAAAA
>JZLH01S0092803.1:20196-34809 GCA_001188425.1 Eucidaris tribuloides | reverse complement strand
CGATTTTTCTTTCTTTAGCCCCCCCCAAAAAAAAGAAAATGACAAATTGAATCATTCTTTTTTAAACGTAATGCAAGAATAGCGAAAGGCAATACAATAGCATTGAACTATTACACAAAATTTAATTTTGCGGCACGCCTTGCGCGAAAAATGACTAGCCTAATTGCACGTTTGCGTGCGGAGCTTCCCAAAAATTATAGAATATTATACCACGCAAAATTAAAAAATATTGGCCCCGCCCCCCACCCCTTACTGAAAAATAAGAATTGACGCACGCTGCGGTGTGTCGTGATTTTCTCTGACTTTTTATTTTTTTTAATTTCTTTTTTTTTTATTTACGAGCGTACTTGTCGGACCGCGGGGGGGGGGGGTTCATTCGAAACCCCACCCCCCTGGTTACGGGCCTGATTTGTCCTTCCATGTCCAGCTTGGAAACCTTTACTGATCTACCGCACGTCCTTGCACCTGATTTCCATTCAGGTTGATGCTATTGATGTAGCGCTGCAAACTGAGAATGGGCTGAAAAGCATTGCTGTTACATAATAGACTGTGTATATTCAAAACCAATAAAGCGAGACTTATGACATTTTCACAAAAGTCAGAACATAAAATGGGCTTTCAAAACTTGAACATTAAATATAGAATTATACTAGGTTTTGGATTTAATTCAGCAGTCTATCAGGACTTTTGGGGGGACATGCACGCTGTATATTTAAACACAACAAAAGAAGTAAGTACCCCCTTTTTCAAAATACCATAAGTTTTTAAAGAAACTGTTTTGAGCAAAATAATTTGGCAGGGGTGTTTCTGCACTAATTGACTAACTTTTGTGGGAAAATGTGGTTGATCCATCAAGTCATGCATGAGTGAGCACATATTAAATGCAAAAAGTCACTTTTCAAAAGTCACAAGGGTCAAGATTTTTCTAAATAAGATCAGAGTTTCACAAATATGCGTCATGATTTCATGTGACCTTACTGGTAGCGTTAAAATTCGTTGGGTTACATCATAAATTTTAAACCAATCAATGATACGGGACTTTTCAATTCTCAACCCGTGTTAATGTTTTATAAAACCGGAAGTTAGCGGGGCCCAAATTCTATTCGACAGCGCGCCATCTACCGCTAAATTCTGGTGAATGATAAATTGTCAATAGCGAGAATTGTGAATCAAAAGTGTGACATTAATAAACCATAAGTAGTAGGCATTAATTTGAAAACCACCCCAAAGCTTTAGAATGTTTTTCTCTGCAAATAGCTTCTGACATTTGAATAGCGGGAAAGTTTTAGATCTTAATGCCTCGATCTTAATGCCCCTGTTAAGAAACATAAAGAAAACTCAGACCTCCTTTGATTTTCTTCGTTTGCGTCGAGATAACACGAAGACGTCTTTAGACTTGCTCATAATAAATTAAAGTGATAGGCTAACATTGTGGAGCTTTGAATTAAAAAAAAATTGTCAAACTTTGATATCTGAGCTACATAGTAGTGTTCAAATGGACAATAAACAACCTAGAATACAAAATATTGGAAAGTTACACTGCCAATGGTAAGTTATGCATGAATAAACAATTAAAACTCGGGGCGAGTTTTAATAGCCTAGGTGTAATGAATGTTCATTGAAAGTTTTATAGATTTACAAAACACAAATTATGTCTGAAGCCAAAGACTAGGCTTGACCTATGAGTGCCCTTTCAAGTGCACGGAATCATTTAATGTGTATGTTAAGGCTTTGTGTTTATGTATGTGAAACATTCTTTGTGCTGACCTATAATACAGTAACTGAATGTACAGAGTATATTGTGTGCAGAATATAGACAACTGAAGCAACTGATAGCTGTAGAGAAACAGTTGGTTGTGGATAAATCTTCTTTCAGCATCAGCATCCTAAGATAATTTTGTGCTGAAGAAGCAGTATAAAAGAGACATTCCCGTAAAAACCTTTGTGTATCTATTTCTTTGCGTGCGACCACCAAGCCAACTTACAGTGACAATCTCTTGTACGTCAGAAGCTAAATTTGATTGAAGCATGGCGGAAAAGGATCACGAGACGTCAGACGAACAAGAACTACGGTCAAGACAGGCAACAGAAAAGGGCGCACAGTGGCAACTAGACTTGAAAACACGCGCTTGGAAATGTACTCTGACCAAATGGAGACGTTCTTGTAACAAACTAAGAACATTGTTGCTCGAGGGAGATTTCGATACGATAAAGCAGAGCAGAAATACCCTGCAAACTTGTATGGACAAACTTGTTGATGCTCAAGAAGAGTACTCTACTTTATGTAAGGACGATGAGTGCATCCTTGATCAGTTGGATGAGGTTGAAAAGGACCATACACTACTAATGAAAGAAACCTTTGACATCTTGAAGGCACTGCATCTTGAAACATCCAGTGTAAATTCAGAATCACATCATGGCAGGTCTGTTCACGAATCTCAGGCGAATATTCCCACACATTCTAGGTCTGATGTTGCGACTCCTCATCCACGTGAAAGTAAAGATATTTCGGTAGAAGCAGAGCTAGCTAGTGATTTGAGAGATACACTTCATCTTCATCGTCTTCCATTGCCGGAACCCTCCGTTTTCGATGGTAAACCTCTGAACTATCCAAGTTGGAAGATGAGCTATAATCTACTCATCGAGCATAGCAGAGTTCCACCACACGAGAGGTTCTTCTACCTACTCAAATACTTACGAGATGAGCCCTAGGATATGGTGGAAGGTTATGCCTTAGGAGGAGATGATGCGTCTTATATGGAAGCAATCCAGGCCCTTGATGAGAGATATGGGAACACTTTCGTCATATCAAACGCCTTCAGAGATAAACTTGACAACTGGCCTAAGATAGCAGCAAAGGATTCTGCTGGTTTGCGAAGGCTTTCTGACTTCTTGCGACAGTGTCATACGGCATCAAAGACTGTTCATCATCTCAGTCACCTCGATGATGAACGAGAAAACCGAAAGATCACAGCAAAGTTGCCAGATTGGTTGATAACCCGATGGGGTAGAAGAGTAGTCCAGTGGAGAAGAGATACAGGCGCCTTCCCTCCACTCGCCGTCTTCGTGAAATTTGTTGAGGATGAATCTACTATTGCATGTGACCCAGTAGTGTCATTTGGTAGCATCAAGCCTACGAAACCAAACCGTGGTAGTACATCTAACGTCAAAACGATGAATACTCACACTCAATCACCTACCTGCACTTACTGTAAAGGCGATCATCACGTAGACAAGTGTAAGTCCTTTGAGAAGTTAAAACTTGATGTGAAGAAAGAATTCATCAAGAAGAATGGTCATTGCTACGGCTGCTTACGAAAGGGTCACATGACTAAAAACTGTCGTCGAAGATCAACATGTGCGACGTGCAAGAAGCAACACCCAACCCCACTCCACGGTGATGTTAGACAGCCAGTGAATGCTGACAAAACAAGAGATGTTCAGAGAAGTGCTGACAAACCTAGTGGCCAACAGGAACATCAGTCTACAAATTCCTGTTTGAGAAGTAACACAAGCATCTCGAGCTCGATGATCGTCCCTGTTTGGTTGTCGCATAAAGACAGTGTTGGTGAAATGCTGACATATGCCCTACTTGATACGCAGTCAGATACTACTTTCCTACTTAAATCTATCAAAGATAAGATGGGACTACATGGTGTTCCAGTCAATTTAAGACTGTCTACACTATCCAAGAAGAATCAGAGAATAAGCAGTGAACGTGTGGATGGACTGCATGTGAGGGCTTACGACAGCAATATCAAATTAGCCTTGCCGAAAACATATACGAGAGACATTATGCCGGCTGACAGAGCACACGTGCCTACATCCGAGACAGCCAAATCCATCCCACACCTGAGAGAGCTCAGCAGTAAACTCATTCCACTGCAAGAATGCGACATCGGTCTTCTGATTGGGTATGATTGCTCAAAGGCCCTCATGCCAAGAGAGGTAATTCCATCACCGCATAGTGAAGGACCATACGGAGTGCGTACTGACTTAGGCTGGAGTGTCGTAGGAACGATACAACACACTGACTATGATGGCAAGAAGGATGATCATATCGGCACTTGTCATAGATTGATGTCGAGAGAGATTCCAGATACATTGGTCGTAGACAGAAAGAAAGCCTTTCTTTCTGAGAGGGTGACGATCAAGGAAGAGATAACCCCATTACAGGTGAAGAATATAACGGAATCCGACTTCAAAGACACAAATGAGGAAGGGGCAGCTTTCTCCCAGAACGACATCAAATTCCTTGATATCATGAATAAAGGAATACACATGAGTGATGGTCACTATGAGATGCCGCTGCCCTTTAAAGATGAGAGACCTGTACTACCAAATAACAAAGGTCAGGCGAGGTCAAGACTTGTATCTCTAGAAAAGAAGTTCAAACACAACCTTGACTACCAGAGAATGTATACAGAAGTGATGGAGACACTTATCAGCAAGGGATATGCCGAAAAAGCTCCGATGACTGATCCTGTTGGTGCTCCCTGGTACATACCACATCATGGTGTAGTACAGCCGAACAAGTTATGGGTTGTATTCGATTGTAGTGCGCAACACAGAGGGCGTTCTTTGAACAGTCACTTACTCACTGGACCAGATCTCACAAACAAGCTCACTGGGGTTCTATGTCGCTTTCGACTCGAGAATGTAGCATTTATGTGCGACATACAAGAGATGTTCCATCAATTCAAAGTTAACAAAGAAGATAGAGACTATCTGAGATTCCTGTGGTGGAAGGGCGGAAACTTTGAATCAGAGCCGAGTGTTTATCGCATGACGGTACATCTATTTGGTGCCGGATCATCGCCTGGGTGTGCTTACTTTGGACTACGACGACTGTCAAGTGATCATGCTACCGAATTTGGTGAGGACGTCAAGAATTTTATTCATCGAGACTTCTATGTCGATGACGGCCTTAAATCAATGTCCACGGCTCAAGATGTGGTACAACTGATCACCAGAACCAAGCTTCTGTGCGAAACAGGTGGCTTACATCTACACAAAATTGTATCAAACGACAGAGATGTATTGAATTCTGTGCCAGAGAAGGACAGGGCCAAGAATGTGAGAGAAATCAACCTTCATCTTGATGACTTACCAATAGAAAGGGCCCTTGGCATCCGGTGGTGCGTCGAGTCAGACACATTCAATTTCAGACTCACCCTTCAAGACAAACCTGTAACCCGTCGAGGAATACTGTCAACAGTAATGTCCATATACTATCCACTGGGTCTGATAGCTCCGGTCGTCTTGAAAGGCAAACAAATTCTACAGGAGCTATGCAACTCGTCACTTGACTGGGATGACCCCTTCCTGATCATTTGAGGGAAAGATGGGATAGATGGAAAAGTGACTTATTTTCACTGCCTACCATATCAATCGACAGATGCTACAAGCCAATTGGATTTGGAGAAATCAAGTCAGCAGAATATCATCATTTTTTCTGATGCGAGCACCAGTGGCTATGGAGAATGTACTTACCTGAAACTCACTAATCCAGAAGGACGAGTTCATTGCTCCCTTGTCATTGGAAAGTGTAGAGTAGCACCACTAAAAGCAGTAACGATTCCACGTTTGGAATTGACAGCAGCTGTTGTTGCTGTCAAGGTCAAGGCCTTCTTGGACGCAGAACTACAACTTGAAGCGGCTACACATACATTCTGGACAGACAGCAAAGTGGTTCTTGGGTACATCAAGAATGCTGAGAAACGTTTCCATGTTTTTGTGGCAAACAGGATCCACCAAATACGACGTCACTCCTCTCCATCCCAGTGGAAGCACGTAGAATCCAAAGATAATCCAGCTGATGGAATGTCGAGAGGACTGTCTGTACATCAGCTGAGAGATTCCAGGTGGTTGTATGGCCCTGAGTTTCTTTGGAGAGAGACGGATACCAATGAGACTGATGATGAGATGTACGAAGTACGTACTGATGACCCGGAGCTGAAGAAATGTCAGGTTCATACATCTCAGACAAGTAAACATAGCCTTGAGTCAAATAGACTGAATAGATTTTCGACGTGGAACAAGGCTAAGAGAGCAGTCGCCAATTGTTTGCTATTTATCTCTTGTCTGAGACAACGATCCCAAACGAAACGTTCCAAAGATCAGAGCAAACTTTCTGAGGTGAAGAGCATCAATCTGGAATACCTCAAGAAAGCTGAAATTGAGATAGTAAGAATGATTCAGAAGGAAGCCTTCCCAGATGAAATTCAGACTCTGACTGACATTCGCAGTGGCGACGATTCGAATGAACGAGCCAAAAGACGTCAGATAAAGAGAACCAGTCAGCTCCACCAGCTTGATCCCTTCCTTGATGATGGGGGAATCTTACGAGTTGGAGGACGCATTCGTAAATGTGATGAGACTTATGATGTGAAACATCCAGTTATTCTTCCTCGGAGCCATCATGTAACTGAACTCATAATACGTCATTGCCATGAGCAGACGGCGCACCAAGGAAGAGGAATGACACTGAACCAAATCAGGCAAAATGGATTTTGGTTGATTGGAGGTAGCAATAGAGTGTCGAAGTATATCCGTTCATGCGTAACCTGCAACAGACTGCGTAGACCTGCCCTGACGCAGAAGATGTCCGATCTGCCCCCTGACAGACTCACCCCGGCACCACCATTCACATTCTGTGGTATGGATTGTTTCGGACCATGGTTGATAAAGGAGGGTAGGAAGGAACTAAAGAGATATGGACTCTTGTTCACGTGTATGGCATCCAGAGCCATTCACGTTGAGACCCTCAATAATATGGATACAGACTCATTTATTCAGGCATACCGTCGCTTCGTAGCCATAAGGGGTCCAGTACGCCAACTGAGGTGCGACAGAGGTACCAACTTTGTAGGGGCTGCATCTGAATTCCAGAGAGGCTGGAAGGAAATGGACCATGCCAAGGTCAAAGACGTTCTACTGAACGATGGATGTGACTATGTTCAGTTGAAATTCAATGTTCCCTCTGCTAGTCACATGGGAGGATCATGGGAAAGGCTAATCAGATCCGTTCGCACTGTACTTGATACATTGCTGCATAATTCTGGTAGACAACTGGATGACGAGTCTTTACGTACTCTGATGCATGAAGCAGCTGCGATTGTCAATAGAAGACCATTGACGACGGATAATCTGAGTGACCCTATGCATACTGCACCGCTGACCCCGAACCATCTCGTAACAATGAAGACGAGCATCGTTCTTCCTCCTCCGGGATGCTTTCAGCGGGCCGACCTGTATTCCAGGAGACGATGGAGAAGAGTGCAACATCTCCTCAACGAATTTTGGAGCCGCTGGAGGAAAGAATTCCTTCACAACCTACCATCAAGGCAGAAATGGAGTGTTCCGCAGCGAAATTTGAAAGTCGGAGACGTAGTGATAGTGAAAAATGACAATGCACCTAGAAACGCGTGGCCAATGGGTAGGATCGCTGAAACCTATCCCTCCGATGATAACTGTGTCCGTAAGGTCAAGATATTAATGGGTGAACAAAAACTGAACGCAGAAGGAAAGCGAACCAACCCATGTACTTACCTTGAACGGCCAATTCACAAACTAATACTACTTGTCCGGCAGGAAGACCAGGAGTGATTCCCAGACAAGGAGCAGACATGTAAATTTCTCAAGACTATTAAATTTTATTTGCCTGAAAGGAAAAGACAGGGACAGAAACTGTTAATTGAAGTCAGATTTGTCATGTTAATGAGTGAAAAAGAATCTAATTCATCAAACTGGACTTGTGGACTGGAAATTTCTTCAAAAGTAACGGTTTGCTGTATTCATTTATTTAAATGTGTGAATTTATACTAATTAATGATTTATATCAAGGGAAAAGGTAATTTTCATAACAAATTCGCATTTAAAAGGTGCCATTTAGTTGTATGTTAAAAATTGCCGTACTTTGCAACAAAAGGTTTTGCTTAAATAACAGCAACAAATTACTATTATAATTGCTTCAAAACGAAATTTTAATTTGAATAGCAATACTATGATCAATGTACACTTCAGGTTGATATCTGTGCTGTTTATCATTCAGTAATTTGTCATACATGTAAATTGTTCTTTAAACCAAAGCTCAAGATGGTGCAAGAAGGTATTGATTTTATATGTGAAACGGTGTGTAGGCCTTTAAGCCAAATTTAACTTGACAATTATGCAAGCGAAGATATACATGATTGTTTAATAATTGTATTAAAAAAAAAAAAACTTGTATCCCATTCCAAGCTTTGGTAAAAGGTCAATCCTTATTTCACACAGTGTAGAGGACGATGATTGTCGTTGATCATTTCAAAATTTGAAATTTATAGCTACCACCCTTCATTGGTGCTGTTGTTGTTTTTTTTGTGAAAGGATGTTTGAACATTTATACCAGAAAATTACATATAGGTTTCTTATCCTGAGAAATTACAGCCTGTTCTATACCAAACTTTACAGAGGCTTAATATTGACAAGGAGATTCTAGTTTATATGTTGTTCTAGCTTGTAAACAAGACATACTGTCCTTATTGCCGAAGCCAGTGACTTTCAAATTAACTGGCATTAGTTTGACACGTATGTGTGTAGTAAATTAGTGGCCTAATTTAAAGGAGCCATGTAATGAATGTTCATTGAAAGTTTTATAGATTTGCAAAACACAAATTATGTCTGAAGCCAAAGACTAGACTTGACCTATGAGTGCCCTTTCAAGTGCACTGAATCATTTAATGTGTATGTTAAGGCTTTGTGTTTATGTATGTGAAACATTCTTTGTGCTGACCTATAATACAGTAACTGAATGTACAGAGTATATTGTGTGCAAAATACACAGGAGCTGTAGAGAAACAGTTGGTTGTGGATAAATTTCTTCAGATCAGCATCCAAGATGAATTGGCGTGAAGAAGCAGTATAGAAAGAACATTCCGCTCGAAAAATCCTTGTTTGATCTGATTTCTTTGTCGTGCGATACACCAAGCCAATTACATGGCTCCTTGGCGGGGAATCGCAACCCCGGTCTTCCGCTGTTGGACAGGCGGAGATACTCACCACATAAAACAAAGGACCATGTATTGTGACACACAGTAATGTCTATGAGACAAGTAAATCTGGTCAACTTACGATTTTCACTTTTTTAAAAGTACTAAATCATTTTCAAATACATTTTTTTTTCAGGGCTTCATTTTTAGACCTCATCAAAGACACTGGTAGCATGGGGAATTATGTGGCTCTGATTATTTTTTTTAACTGTGGTAAATGTTAGCCAATACCTTTAATGTTTTGCAGTGAAGCGTAACATAATAGCCATAAATTCAATTATTGTTTGACATCATAACGTGTCATTTCATGTTACAATGGACATGTTTCTATATGTAAGACCGCACGGTGATTTGCAAATGATACCTTTAATGGGGCAAGAATTTGTTTTTCTTTTTCATGAACTTGTATACTAATGAGTTATATTAAAATGGGCAAGAAATTTATTTCGTGTATTTATTTACGAGTATTTCCAATATTATTGTTGTAAAGGGTTACTTTTTATTCTTTAAAGGGGGATTTAAATATGATGTGTGTTTAAAAACAAGGTCTGGCCGGTGGTGTCAAAGGGGATTTACGTGCTTATAGAATTTTAGCATTCATGAAAGCTGGAAGTTATAACAGGTGGGTGTCGGGTAGGATGTTCATTTCTATCATGCGTAAATAGGTTTTAAAAAATCAGGGGGTAATAACGCAAAAATAACAATATCAATGTCAAATGACCACGGAAAGTTGTTCAATGTACAAGAAGGAGATGGCTATTTAGTCCTATTATTAATCTTTATACAAAATACCAACATTCGAAGTCGTTTTGATACAAAATTACACAAACACCAAAACGTAAATGTAATGAAAAATATAATGTTGATTTAACAGATGGCCCATCTCACTATAACTCAATTCTCAATCTTAATTACATCAAACTTTTAGACTTCAATGGAAAGTAGACCCTATTGGTCTTATATTGCACCAATACACAGGGTCCTGCTTTCCCCCTTCCCAGTCCTCTCTCCCGTGAGTGGGATAACACAAATAAGCATACTTCCAATCATACAGTTGCTATACAATTGTCATCGATGGCACGAACAACAATCGTTAAACTACCTCATCAATGGCCCTCGTATAGAGCCGGATACGAACAGTTTCTTTTTGGTGTTTCCATCTTTGCTCGACTGTCGAACAGTGTGACGCCTGTATGCATTAGCGACAGTCTTGCTTTTGCTTTGGTTTTGGTCTATAATAATGTGGGAACAAGTCATGCATTCACTGAACATGCATGGTCAGTTGCCTATAAACAGATATCGGTTTTAATTGAATCAAAGGGCAAGGACCAAATCCACATGAGTGAACACAATAACTTTACTTAATGTACATTGATAATCAAGATACCGAAACCAATCACAGATTAAAGATACATGATGTTTAGTCGGATGGTAGCAAACGCGCTTTCCACGCCGCTGACTCTGTTTGTCGCACTAAAAATATCCACGGGCGGATAGGGAATAGAAATAATTTCATATTTGTCGAGTATTTAAATTTGCGTCTCCTTTTTCTCGAGTCAATATACAAGTTCTGTCCAAGCAGTGCAGAACGCAGGATCTGTCTCTAACATTGCAGGCCTCCAGACCATTGACAGTGTTTTGTTCTGGTAGGAGTGGAAAGATCGCGACCAGAAGGTGTTGTGTCATCTGACTCTGACTGTATCCCAAATTCAGCGAGAGGACTTTGCATCCGTGCATACATTGGGCGAACGTCATACTCGAAGATATCCGTGTCTTTGACTCCGTGTATTAAGCATAAACATTTCCTAGGTTCTGTCGATCAAGCGTCAACCGAATAATTTCATTCTGTTGCTGTCCTCAACATTACATATTTCTTTCTCCCCGTTAGGATTGATTGTAAAGACCAAATGGGGGACCGTGATGGGTATGGACCGTACAATGATGGCCAGAGTGAGGACTTTTCGCTATCCTGGCCGTGGTCGCTGTCAGACTTTAATCACAGTCAGTATGAAAGCCTAAATGAGGACGAGGAGGTATGGTAGCCTGTAGGGACATCGTCAATCGTAAATATCCTCGCCAATAGTCACGACTAACTCTGCGAAATTGCAAATCTCGTCGTGAATATTGGCGCCAATATTTACGACTAGTCGTCAGTTTCGTCGCGAATGTGTTTGCCAATATTTGCGACAAAAATCACGACTTGTCGTAAATATTGGCGAGGATATTTACGATTTACAATATTTATTACCACCATGGGAAGGTCTTATGTCTAAATGGTGACACAGAAGATATCTTGACTTACGTCGGAATGTCCATTTCCGGCCTGTTCACCATTTCAACTCTGTTTGTTACTCTCACTCATCGTAAACTCCGGAAGCAGCATAATATCTTCGCCTTCAACCTTGTCCTTTCCAACCTAGTTGGATTGATTGCTATATTCCTGACTAAAACTATTGGATCGTCACAGGTATGTAAAAATTGCATTTTGGAGCTTTAATAAAAAAAATGTATCAAACTTTGATATCTGGCCACATAGTACTGCGTAAACGACAAACACCCTAGAATATCAAAACAATATTTCATAAAATATAATAACAATAGTATAACATCTACTACACATATTCATTAACTATCCTTGTGCAATATAGTTTCCTCAATTAACTGTTCACTGTTGTATGATGTGTAATATCCTTTATTTTCCAGCTTTTTTTCAATATTACGTTCTAATATATTTTAACTTTGTACTGTATTTTTAGTGGATGCATTTCTATATTATGTGTTTGAAATAAACCACGAAGAATAATAATCCCTAAACGCAATCATATCTCAATCAAAACATGCACTTTATGAATGAGAACTCCCAGACCAGAGTGATCATTCATTCTATATTTTCAGAACTATTTCCTCGTCCTTTTTAAATTCAAATTCCAATTTAAAAAAAATATGACATCATGTACAAAAATGCTATACAGGGTGGCCCAGAAAGAATGCTACGAGTATGATCGCTAATTTCTTCACCATTATCAGCAAAATGTCATTTATTTTTATTTCTTTGGTTAGAACATTCTTTTTCCAATAAAATGATACCAAGATCATTGATTTTGAGTAAGGCGTATGGGGAGAGAGATAAATAGAAAGGCCATTTCATAACTTAAAGATAATAATACATGCGATTTTAAATATTTGCAAGCGCATTAAGCGCTAAGTCGATTTTCTGTAAAAACTGCAACAAGGGAAGAATCATCCCTATTATAATACAACCGAGTGGCTAAAACAATGTTCATTCTCAGTCTCCCCTAATATGTTTCTTCTATATAGTCACGATTTAGTTGATAATGTTTAGTGATTGATGATAGTCCAGGGTGAGCGCTGCGGACTGGAAATTGAAAAAGTGTCTGTCTATAGGTATGCGGGTATCGATGTGAGGGTGGCATAGAGCTATCTGGCGAGAGGCCGAGGATGATGTGCGGGCGTTCAAACTTTGTCGGACAAACTGAAAAGTGGAATACTGTATATGTGAAATGGGACTGTGAGAGAGGTTTAAGCGGAGTGAGATAAGACACCAAATTAGATACATTCAAGGTAAAGCAGGACGGAGGTGTAGGTAGAAGGGAGGAAATTATAGTGGTTTATTATAAAGCGATGTTCCCCGGTTAAATATAATTGCATCGAATATAAATATTTAAAGTCGTGCCTGATTGAACGCGCTCCAGGCTCTTCACAGAAGCCGAATTATAACATTTATGTCAGAAAAAGCTGAGAGAAAGCCAACTGTGTTGTCTTTAGAAATATTCTAGAGACGAGGGGGGGACGAGCCAAAGTTCTAGGGAACATACAGGGGAGTCGCAGCCGGATCGCCGATGCGAGGCAGTGGAGATGAGGTGAGGGGGGTGGCCGATCTATAAATACCCCATTCGTTTATAGTGCTGGGCTGGGAAGATTTGGGATGTTGACAAGTCGCTTTGTACGGGGAGATTGAAGATGGAAAGTAGACAAGAATTATACAGAAGTTCGATGTTCTTCTGCTGAGAAAGAGTAGGCAGACTGCAGTCTCGCTAAAAGCAAGTTCGTGCGGGGAGTCCTATAGAGAAGCCACGGAAAAGCAGGCGCGATTTGTGGCCGGCAGATTGGGAGTTTGGCGAGGTAGCCGGGGATGGCGTTTGTATCATGTCGATTTTTAAAACAGAAGTGTGGGGTATGGCGGAGCGGCATTGTTATATACTATCAAAAGCAATATATATTAAAAAACGCATATGCCGCAACCAATTAATAGGTTAAGAATGTAATAAAAATGTAACTACAAAAAAATAAAGTTTCAATCACGTAGTGGGAAAACCAGTGTACTTTTTTCAAAAAAGCTTTAAAGCAATTATCAATAAACTATCGATACATAATTACGTGGAAAAAGATCTTGAGGAGAAAACAAAGAAGCATATTATTAAATTAAGAACTTACAAAAACTGAAAGAAACAAACTATAAAGCATTGAAATTACCTTTTTTAGATGTCGACAAAAAGTACATATTACACATTTTGCAAAACTGAGAATAAGTAAATAGTAATTAAGATAGGAGCAAGGTAGATTACAAAAAACTTTTCCGTAACGCGACAGAAATACTGCCCCTTTTGCATGTAACTGCAGTAGAGACGAATACCATTTTGTATTACTGCTATTCCTCTACAAAAATTCCGCTACAGAATTAATTAAACGAAGTTAAAAACTGTTCATACCTGACTTTTTCAAATAGTGACGGATAAGATAAATTCAACTTACATTAGGTAGGCAATGATATGACACTATGAGTAAAATTTGCGTAATGGGAATTAGATAATATGTACACAGAGAGACTGAAAGTCCTGATTGATGTAATAAATAAAATAAATGAATTTAAAATACTCGCGGCATATAATATATGAATAAACAAATATACTCGCTGGTTGTCCGGCAAGGGGCCCTGGCTGTGTATTCCCCGGCTTAGGGTCTAATCACTAGTTTCTTCTAATTTGAAAGATGTTTAACTGTTTGAGCATTGTGCATTTTAACGTGACTGTTTGGGGGGGGGTATACGGGATATCACGCTGCGTTTTGGTTATTCATTTGGATACGTCCATGTTTTTCGTCGGGAGACATCTGGCGCTTCTGCCGAGAATAATGCTGGGGCCCTTCGGCCGGACCACGAAAGCGAAAACAAGAATGGAGAGACATAATCAACTTTATTTGATTGTAATTACAGCTTCTGTTTGTATTATTATAAGTATGGTCTTATTTTGTAGCTTTATATGTTTACTGTTTGCTTCAGTGTGTTAATATATGTTTGTCTTTGTTTTGTTTTGTTAATGATAATCCTGAATGTAAGGATTGTTGATATCAATAAAAATTTGAATTGTAATTTGAATTTGTCCGGAAATAGTTTGGACCTGGTTGTGGAGAAAAACAAAATTTCGGCACTACCCCCCCCCCCCCCCCCCCCCCCGAGCGAGTTTTCGGCGGCTGACGTGACCGGAAAAATTTTGGACCTGGGTTGTTGGAGAAAAACATATTTTTGGTCACTATATACTCCCCCGCCCCCCACGCTGAGCGAGTC